>CM019700.1:1986404-2156404 GCA_009760885.1 Achatina immaculata
GTTCTTAGTAAATATTTAGTCTGGAAAGAATGTTTTCTACAGTTTTCGTGATTTTCCAGCATTCACTTCCATAGAGTATTATACTTAAAATATTACTCTTAAATATCCTGATTTTCATCTTCATGCTTAGTTTTTTAGATTTCCATATAGTCTGCAGCATTGCAAAAGTCTGGTTTGTTCTAGTAAGTCTGCTGTTGATGCCCTCTGTGCTGTCTCCATCTTCTACTACTCTACTGCCAAGATATACAAATTCGTTAACCTCCGTCACTAGCTTGTTATCTACTCTCAGTATATTTCTGTTGTTCACATTTTGCTTCATTAACTTTGTCTTTCCTACATTGATCTTTAATCCCATATTGTTAGCATTCCGAGTTAGCTTGTTTATTTTATCTTGCATATCTTTGTGCCTGCTTCATAGTAGACAAATGTCGTCGGCAAAGTCAAGGTCCTCCAGCACTGTGTCGAGGTTACATTGTAATCCTCTGCGTTTATCTGATGTTGTCTCCTTCATTAACCAGTCTACTGCCAAGATAAATAATGTTGGTGATAGTACACATCCCTGCTTTACTCCTGTTTGTGTCCTAAAGCTGTTGGAGATGTGCTCTCCACAGATCACTTTGCACTGAAAAGCCTCGTATACAGGGACGCCATGCCATCTTAGCATTTTCCACAGTGCATCTCTGATGACACCGTCGAAGGCCTTCTCAAGATCTATAAACAATGCATATGTTGTGCTACGCCATTCATTTGCCTGTTCTAATATTTGTCTAAGTATAAATATGACTTGAGGATTGTAAAACATCTATACTGGCAGCAAGAAGCAGCAGTTCGAGTTGAAAATGGAATTGGAAAATATCAACCTATAAAACAAGGGGTGCGACAAGGATGTGTACTATCTCCAGACCTTTTTTCTCTGTACAGTGAGAATATTCTAAGAACGATCGTCACAGAACCAGGCATAAAAATTGGAGGATACAATATTAACAACCTTCGGTATGCTGACGACACAGTACTGATAGCGGAGAAGCAACAAGACCTGCAAAATCTCTTGGATGAAGTCGCCAAAGAAAGTGAACAGAAAGGCCTTACTTTGAACATCAAAAAGACAGAGACTATGGTTATATCTAAGAAACAGAATCCACCAGCATGCAGTATTCAATTAAACGGAACCATTCTAAAGCAGGTGCAGAAATTCAAATACCTTGGAGCAGTAATAACTTCAGATGGGAAATGCAAAACAGAAATTAGGAACAGAATAGGCCAAGCAAAGACTGCATTTCAGAGAATGAGAAACATATTAGCTAACACATCGTTATCAATGAATGTTAGAAAACGAGTCCTAAAATGTTATATTGAACCTATCTTGTTATATGGAAGTGAATCATGGACAATAGGCAAGTCTGCACAAAAATCATTGGAAGCAGCAGAAATGTGGTTTATTAGAAGAATGTTGCGAATCCCCTGGACAGCAAAAATAACTAATGAAGAATGTATGAGAAGAGCTGGAGAGACAAAAAAACCTTGTCAAAAAGATAATAGACAGACAGACAGATAGATAGATAGATAGATAGATAGATATATAGATAGATAGATATAGATAGATAGATAGATATAGATAGATAGATAGATAGATAGACAGACAGATAGATAGATAGATAGATAGATAGATAGATAGATAGATAGATAGATAGATAGATAGATAGATAGATAGATAGATAGATAGATAGATAGATAGATAGATAGATAGATAGATCTCTCTGAACCTTAAGTGTCCAAGGCACATGGGGCTTTCGCAGGAGTTTTCCACAAACGCCTGTCATTTGCCTTTTTTTCCTCTCTTGTCAAAGTGAGCCCTCCATTGCTCAACACCCTCTCTGTTGTTCTTCTCCGTGTCTCTTTTGGTCTACCCTTACTTCTGTTCTCCTGTAGTGTCCATTTTATTGTTGTTTTTGGTAGTGAGTTGTCAATCACCCGGAGCACATGTCCCAACCATCGCCAGCGTCTTTCCTCAATAATTGCTGTCAGTGGCTTCATCTGCATTTCTGCCAACAAAATGTTATTTCTTACTGTATTCGGCCAAAATATTACTCTAGTTCTTAGTAAATATTTAGTCTGGAAAGAATTCAGCTTGTTTTCTACAGTTTTCGTGATTTTCCAGCATTCACTTGCATAGAGTAGTATACTTAAAATATTACTCTTAAATATCCTATTTTCGTATTCATGCTTAGTTTTTTAGATTTCCATATAGTCTGCAGCACTGGCAAAAGTCTGGTTTGTTCTAGTAAGTCTGCTGTTGATGTCCTCTGTGCTGTCTCCATCTTCTACTACTCAACTGCCAAGATATACAAATTCGTTAACCTCCGTCACTAGCTTGTTATCTACTCTCACTATATTTCTGTTGTTCACATTTTGCTTCATTAACTTTGTCTTTCCTACATTGATCTTTAATCCCACATTGTTAGCATTCTAAGTTAGCTTGTTTATTTTATCTTGCATATCTTTGTGCCTGCTTCATAGTAGACAAATGTCGTCGGCAAAGGCAAGGTCCTCCAGCACTGTGTCGAGGTTACATTGTAATCCTCTGCGTTTATCTGATGTTGCCTCCTTCATTAACCAGTCTACTGCCAAGATAAATGTTGGTGATAGTACACATCCCTGCTTTACTCCTGTTTGTACCCTAAAGCTGTTGGAGGTGTGCTCTCCACAGATCATTTTGCACTGAAAAGCCTCGTATACAGGGACGCCATGCCATCTTAGCATTTTCCACAGTGCATCTCTGATGACACCGTCGAAGGCCTTCTCAAGATCTATAAACAATGCATATGTTGTGCTACGCCATTAATTTGCCTGTTCTAATATTTGTCTAAGTATAAATATGTTGTCCATGCATGATCTTCCTTTCCTAAATCTTGCCTGCTCTTTCCGAAGTTTTCTCTCATGCGCTGGTACAATTCTGTTGATGATTACGCGGCAAAATACTTTACTTTAATATATACATCATACACATATATACAGAATACTTTAGTGGAAGGAAGTTAATGCCTCTCCAATTCTCGCAATATCTGAGGTCACCCTTCTTTGGTTGTTTTACTATAAAGCTAGTTTTCCTCTATTCTGGAGCTTTTTCTATATCACAAATTGTAGTATCAGGCAGAGTTGTTTTGGTGTTTTTATATCTTCTACTTTCAACATTTCAGCAGTCACTTCATCTTCACATGGAGCTCTGTCTAATTTTAGCTTTTTTATTGCCTTCATTGCTTCACTTTTTGTTATTGGTCGTGTGTTAATGTTTAGTTCTATTTTTGCTTCAAGTACATCCATTGTTCATGCTGCTTGTGTTCTGTTTAGTAGGGTGTTGAAGTGTTCCCTTCATCTTTCAAAATTTTCTCTTTTTCCACTTATCAGTTGTCCCGTACTTGTCCTTACTGAACTATCAGATCTTGTGATTGTGTAGATAGTTTTCATGTCACTTGCATATGCTACTTTCTCTGCAGCTTCTGCTAAGTTGTTGTAGTACTGAAGTTTATCCTGACGGCACGATCTCTTCATCTCATTGTCTTTTTGTGTATAATTATTTATGACCTGTTCTTTTAGCCTTTGTGATTTCGTGCTCAGTAATTTTTTTTCCGAATTCTCTTTCTTTGCTCTTTCTTTTCCCATGTGGCCTTGCTTATCCATTCCTCTTTTGCTCTTTTCCCATATTCCAGCACCTCTTTTGCTGTTTCTTGTAGCTTTTCATTGAACTCTAACGTGGAGATTTCTGCTTTGTCTTTTAGGACACTGAATCGATTCTTGTGTACTATCGGGAATTTATTTCTTATTTGCTGGTCTTTTAGTTTTGTTGTATCAAAGCGTGCCTTTCTGTATTCTCCGATTTTGGCTTTCCTTAATTTTAGTCTTATTTTCGATACCAGAAGGTTGTGATCACTTCATACATCTGCTCATTTCCTTGCTTTCACATCTTGTAGTGACCGTTTTCACTTGTTGTTTATGTGATCAATGTGGTTTTTTGTGATTTTGTCTGGTGACCTCCAAGTCACTTTATGAATGTTTTTATGTTTAAAAATTGTCCCTCCGATGGTCATCATGTTTTCTTCACAGAACGTGCACAGTTTTTCTCCACTTTCATTGATTTCTCGATTCCTTCTCTTCCCATGACTCTTCTTCTATCTTTATTTTCCACACTTACTTTTGCATTGAAGTCACCAAAGATGATCAGCATATCATGCTTGGGTATTGTTTCTACTGTGGCTTGGAGGCTGTTGTAAAACTGTTCTTTTAATTCCTCTTCAGTTGCTTCTGTTGGTGCATTCAATTCAATTCAAGTGCCATGCTGCGTGGCGTAGGCGATCATTTCTCTCCACAGTTCCCTGTCTTTAGACTTGATTATGAGATCCGCCGGTGACTTTTTTCCTAGCCACACTGACAGCCCATCCAGTAACCCCCCCCCCTCCCTCTCTCTCTCTCTCTCTCTCTCTCTCTCTCTCTCTCTCTCTCTCTCTCTCTCTCTCTGTGTCTTCCTCTGTCTCTTCTTCCTTTAATTTTTCCATTTGCCACAGCGTGTTCCAATTTTCCTCTTCTCAGGAAATGTCCTATAAATCTCGCTTGTCTGCTTCTGATCTTTGCTATAATTTGCTTTTTAACTCAAGCCTCTCTTAAGACTTCTTCATTGGTTTTATTGGCTGTCCATGGTACCTTCAACATCCTTCTCATAAACCACGTCTCCATGGCCTCCATTTCTCGCTTTACTCTCTTATTCATAGACCATGCTTCACACCTATAAAACAAAATTGGCTCGATGTAACATTTAAGTACTCGGAATCTTGTTTCCATTGATATGGATCTGTTGCACAAGATGTTTCTCATTTTCTGGAATGCTGACTTGGCCTGAACACGTCTGCTTTTTATTTCATTATGACATTTCCCATTAATTGTTATAATCGTTCCTAAGTACTTGAATCTATCAACTTGTTTCAGATTTGTGCTATCGATGGTAATGCTACATTTTGGTGATATTCTTTTCTTTCAGATAACCATCACTTCAGTCTTATTTTGTTCAGGCTGGGACTTTTATTTTTTACTTTCACGAATCAAGTTGTCTAGAAGAGCCTGTAGCTTCCCTTTACTTTTAGCAATCAGGACTGTGTCGTCTGCATATCTTAAGTTGTTAAGGTTGTACCCGCCAACTGATATTCCTGGCATGTTCTCTATATTTCTCATTATGTTTTCGCTGTACAAGGAGAAGAGGTCAGGAGATAAAACACATCAGTGTCTCACTCCTAACTGTATGTCTTGGAATGCTCTTATTTGGTTATCAACCCTCATTTGTGCTGATTGATGCCAATATATGTTTTTGATAAGTTTCAGATCTTTCCCATCTTTGTTGATATCTTCCAACATCCTGATAATTTCTGTGTGTCTCACTTTATGAATGTTTTTATGTTTAAAAATTGTCCCTCCGATGGTCATCATGTTTTCTTCACAGAACGTGCACAGTTTTTCTCCACTTTCATTGATTTCTCGATTCCTTCTCTTCCCATGACTCTTCTTCTATCTTTATTTTCCACACTTACTTTTGCATTGAAGTCACCAAAGATGATCAGCATATCATGCTTGGGTATTGTTTCTACTGTGGCTTGGAGGCTGTTGTAAAACTGTTCTTTTAATTCCTCTTCAGTTGCTTCTGTTGGTGCATTCAATTCAATTCAAGTGCCATGCTGCGTGGCGTAGGCGATCATTTCTCTCCACAGTTCCCTGTCTTTAGACTTGATTATGAGATCGGTCGGTGACTTTCTTCCTAGCCACACTGACAGCCCATCCAGTAACTTCTCTCTCTCTCTCTCTCTCTCTCTCTCTCTCTCTCTCTCTCTCTGTGTCTTCCTCTGTCTCTTCTTCCTTTAATTTTTCCAGTTGCCACAGTGTGTTCCAATTTTCCTCTTCTCAGGAAATGTCCTATAAATCTCGCTTGTCTGCTTCTGATCTTTGCTATAATTTGCTTTTTAACTCAAGCCTCTCTTAAGACTTCTTCATTGGTTTTATTGGCTGTCCATGCTACCTTCAACATCCTTCTCATAAACCACGTCTCCATGGCCTCCATTTCTCGCTTTACTCTCTTATTCATAGACCATGCTTCACACCTATAAAATAAAATTGGCTCGATGTAACATTTAAGTACTCGGAATCTTGTTTCCATTGATATGGATCTGTTGCACAAGATGTTTCTCATTTTCTGGAATGCTGACTTGGCCTGAACACGTCTGCTTTTTATTTCATTATGACATTTCCCATTAATTGTTATAATCGTTCCTAAGTACTTGAATCTATCAACTTGTTTCAGATTTGTGCTATCGATGGTAATGCTACATTTTGGTGATATTCTTTTCTTTCAGATAACCATCACTTCAGTCTTATTTTGTTCAGGCTGGGACTTTTATTTTTTACTTTCACGAATCAAGTTGTCTAGAAGAGCCTGTAGCTTCCCTTTACTTTTAGCAATCAGGACTGTGTCGTCTGCATATCTTAAGTTGTTAAGGTTGTACCCGCCAACTGATATTCCTGGCATGTTCTCTATATTTCTCATTATGTTTTCGCTGTACAAGGAGAAGAGGTCAGGAGATAAAACACATCAGTGTCTCACTCCTAACTGTATGTCTTGGAATGCTCTTATTTGGTTATCAACCCTCATTTGTGCTGATTGATGCCAATATATGTTTTTGATAAGTTTCAGATCTTTCCCATCTTTGTTGATATCTTCCAACGTCCTGATAATTTCTGTGTGTCTCACTTTATCAAATGCTTTACAGTAGTTTATGGAGGATAAGTATAGGCCCGTCTTTACTTCTATTGATCTCTCCGTCAATGTTTAAATTATATATATGACGTTATTTGTACCTTTTCCTTCGACGAAGCCGCACTGTTCTTCAGCGATTTCTGGTTTTATTTTGCTCCTGACTCTTCTCATAACAATACGAAATAGGATTTTGGTAACATGGCTCATAAGACTAATGGTTCGATGGTCTTCACATTCAACTGCACCTTGTTTCTTTGGTAGGGCAATGAAAATTTATTGCAAAAGGTCTGATGGGACATGGATACTGTTATAGATGCCATTCAACAATCTGGTAATTATTTCTATGCCAAGCTCTCCTAATGCTTCTAATTCTTCCTTGGTAATTTTATCTTATCATTGTGCTTTGTTGCTTTTCATGTGTTTGATGACTTCTTCTACTTCTAATTTTAATATGTGGAGCCCTTAATTATTATTTCGTATATCTATTTCGCTTCTATTGTCCTCATAAAGTTCTCTAATAGAGTTCCAGTATTCGCTCCGTATTTGCCATTATTTCATCTCTGCCCATTATTGTAAGCCCCTCCTTTGACTTCAAGCAACGAGTTTTGTGGTATGTCCTTTTATTTGTTAACACTTTTGTTGGTACATAACAAACTATAATAGGCAGCTTCGTGAATCTTGAGTTGAAGCGTGCATATAACAATCTCTCATTTATAGGGGTCCATTTCAGCAATGCTCTTGATGTTTCTTTCGCCATATTCAATGCAACTCCTCCTTCGTGATTATCTTCTTTACCTGACTTTATTATTATTGTATCTTCTGTATGCTGTGTTGTTAATTTCCTTCTGCCTTGTCTTGCTTTATCTTGCTTCTTATATCCATGTCTAGTTTTGTATCTGTGCATTTCTTTGATGGTTTGTTTAGTGTTCTTACATTCCAGCTGCCTATTAGCATCTTGTGTTTAGGTTCCAGGAAATCTGCAGTCGGGCAGGGGATTCCAGTGGCTGGCTTTCATCCACAACCTTCATGGTCTCAGTTTCCTGATATGCGTTTCTCCTTCCACCTGCGTGTGTTACCCCTCCCCCACCCCCTACTTTTCTGTAGCAGTCTGATGGTTTTGTTTTTTTTTGACCGGCCCTGTGCCGAACCGTCCTTAGTCGTCTTTTACGATCATGCGTGGTAGGTTATTGTGGTCCTGTTCTTTGCTTCCCAGGTATGTGTCCAGGTGCCGGGTACCACACGTGGGAGACAGAAAGATGATTATGCAATAAAGATTTCAATTTCTTCCTGCCCTATAGCGAAGATAACGGACAGATGAATTCAACGACATCTATGGGGAAAATAAAGACAGTCTAGAGACAAAAAAGTTGTGAAAAACAGGACAATGGCAGCAATTGTACAATTGGGTAGATAACATGGAGAGACGCCAGATTGTACCACCTTGTACCACCACCTTGTACCACCACCTTGTACCACCAGCTTGTGCCACCAGCTTGTGTCACCAGCCTGTACCACCATGACAAACGCATAGATTTTGCTGGGGAGGCAGCAGAAAATGATGATGTTGCGACAGAAGTAACTTCATGTGTGGAACCACTCAGTGGAACAACGTAGAGAAATTTTGCAAAATGAAGATAAAGGACGACTTAAGTAGAGGCTGCAATGCTCGTTCTTGCAACAATTGATACAAGATGCAAATACTGACACACAAAGTCCGGATCAATCAGGTTTTTAAGTGCTCGCGCAATTACATGGGACAAAAATATTACAATAGTTGCATTTATCGGATTCAGAAAAAACAACCCATACTGCTTCTCGTCATAACTATAGCCGATACATGATCCTTTGGGATAACAGAAATACAAGTTAAAAAAAATATTCCAAAGAATACTGGCAGATTTTAGCCGGTAAGAAACTGGGCCATTCAACGAAAAAAATAACAAATTTCCCCATAAATATGGAATTAGTGAACCATATAATGGCTGTACTGACCACAAGAAAGATCACAATCATTTGTGGAAAAAAAAACAATAACGTTATACTGAGACTTAGTAAATTGCTGTAGGCGGCTGCCATGAATATTTTGGTGTGTATAAATACTGAAACAAACTGTTCGCTTCTCAACCCTGGATGCTGGAGCTGTAATATCGTGATATAGCCAAGTTTTATCGTCGGAGCCCCAGACTTCTCGTATCAAGTTTCTAAACGTCGGTTTTAGCATCCCAGGTGATTCAGGTGGGTCGAACTTGTTGTATCAGTTCGTGAATGATGAGTAATGTATACTATATACTGTATATGTATGAACTTAAAAAATGCTCTACACGTGTATATTTATTTGGATATCTACGTCGCAAACATTTTAATTTTCACTTAGTTCTTTTTTATGAGTCTCTTTGTTACCTACAATGTAACCGCTAGGGTGACCATACGGCAAATCACAGCTGGCCAAGACTCAATGAAACTCTTTGGTGCTTCATGAAACAGTGCCTTAGAAAGCGGCATCAAATATGTTGCCGTGGAGTCTCTGCTAGCACAGAAAACAAACTGTTGAATGTAATGCAACGTACACAGAGAATGTTGAATGTAATACAACGTACACAGAGAATGTTGAATGTAATACAACGTACACAGAGAATGTTGAATGTAATACAACGTACACAGAGAATGTTGAATGTAATACAACGTACACAGAGAATATTCTCTTCGAAGGCAACCAGGGCGACAAATGTCAACGTTGCTACAAAGATCAAAGAACCAGGAAGTCTGCTGTTATAGTTGTGATCTACACAAGATGATGATGATGATGATTGATGATGATGATGATGATGATGAAGACATGAACTAATGATAAAATGGTCGAGTAGCATCTCGAATGATTGACCATGAATTAAATAACGTAGTACAGGATGCCTACACCATGATAAAACAATGACTGCGAACAGAAGATTAGAAAAACCACAACTACAATCTACAATCATCCTATCTACAATCATACTATCTACAATTATACTATCTAAAGCACATATATAACAGATTATACGAGAACAACACCCACGCAATACGAGACACAAAACTAGACCACCCGCTAGCCCAGGTTTCATCTCACGTCACTCAGATTCCATAGAAGCTCGTTAAAGCCGAAATACACTCACAAATAAAGGTCAAAACCCAAGGGCGATTACTATGAAAAAAAACCAGTTATACTTGTCAGTACATAAGGGCGCTAACTAAATCAGCCAATCTCAGGTTATTTACAATTTAGAACAAATACTGGATTACTCTGTCATGTCAGCCACGGATTCCATGGAAAGAAAAAAAAAACTGCCGTAGTTCTCACAAAAATAAGTAAATAAAGAAATATATAAATAAACTTCAGCAAGAAATACTTCAAACTAAGCGAGATGTCACCAGTAAAGCACATCAAAGTGAAATTAAGAAAAAAAAAAAAAAGCCGGCAGATCACATGTAGTTCTGAGCTCTGTTTCGCTTCTCAGCCTTTTGGCTAAGATCAAAGTGGCTGAGGTCAAAGTGTCCTCTTGGCAGGTACCCTGGTCAACATGGCCTTTGGTTAAGACAAAAGCCTCGTTATTTTTTTGAACTGAACGAGATGCTTGAGGCCTGCCCTGCACGTTGAATGCCAGGGGTATAGTCCACATCTCGTTACGGGTGGACCCGGTTTGCAGTACCACCGGGTCACGGCCCGTTGTTTTCGTCGTCTTAAAAAAATAAAAAAATAAGGATGATTTAAAATTTAATTGTTAGAAAGGAAATGAATTTGATGACCCGGCTAAATCATGTTTCGTGTGTGGGGAAAATGTAAAAAAAACAAAAAACAACTGAAAATGATATTAAAATGGACTATAAAATCTCAGTCAGTTTAAATATATATATATATATCTTTTGAAAACAAATGCATAAGGAAAATAATCGGCATCAAGTGGAACGAAATTAAGAATAATGAAGAGATAAGACAGATGACTGAACAACAACCAGTCTCATGGGTGATCAGGAAAAGGAGATGGACATATGTTGGTCACTTGATGAGAAGAAATGATCAGATAATTCCAAAACAAGCTATCAAGTGGAACACAACAGGCCGAAGAAAAAGGGGCAGACCGCGTGAAACTCTGAAGAGGACATTGTTAAGAGAGGCCAAATTAACAGGCATAAAATCCCTTGATGAGGTTGAAAGACTCGCCGAAGACAGGAAAAATTGGCGAACTACCTTATGTGACGTTTAACGGCACGGGAAAGATATAAGATATATATATATATATATATATATATATATATATATATATACTCAGTAACTAACATAAGCAAGGTGAGCAGTTATGCTTGGCCCTTCTTGTGAGTGTGGCGCATTCACCTAGTGCGGGGGAGCTACTCACCAGTGTAGGGAGGCCTCAATCCCAGAGCAGACGGCCACCGTGACTTGGATGAAGACTTCTGCAGTAACAGAAGAGCCGGCGGTGAAGCTACGAAGCCTAGAACGTTCTCTTGGTTTTCTGGTTTGACGTTTGAGATAACAGCGTCAGACGATGCTGCTGTCGTGGTGATGGACAGAGTACTGAAGGAAGCAGAGGCCTTACGGTGGCGTCACCAAGTTCTTCTGGAAGTCGCGTCGTGAAGTATCAGCGTGGAGTTTACACTTTCATGATGATGGAGAAGTCTGAAGATGATGGAGAAGTTTGAAGATGATGGAGAAGTTTGAAGATGATGGAGAAGTTTGAAGGAAAATATAAATCTATTTTCTTTTTATGAGAGAAACTTTAGCCCATACTTCTCTCACAAACTGTGCGTTTTATCATCTCTAAAATAATAATTGTGATGATGGGTGTGGCAAACCTCCTTCTAGCAGACTTTGGGGAAAGTGTGTGGTGGGATTTCTCTGTTTTTGTTTAAGCTGCACCATACACTATCTCCACTACAGCTGTAAATGGCACATATTCTCAGTACCAAGAACATTATCAATATATGGCGATTATGACAAGAACATTACAAATTATGATAAAAGCATTACAAATTATGACAGGAATATTACAAATTATAACAAGAACATTACAAATTATGACGAGAACATTAAAAAATTATGAGACGAAGATCATTATCAAAAACATGTAATCATATTTACATACCTGGACGTACAAGGAACTCGACATTCTCAGTTACGTGTCACAGAAAACAAAAAAAGAAACAAAACAGGACTTGCTGCGTGTTAAATGAACTGCTTTACAAATGGCGATGTGATCATTAACATACTGAAGAATGTGACAGATATTTGGGGAAAAGTGGGGGGAGGGGGACGGGTGCTGGATGGTTTCAGGGTTAGACGTTCGTCTCGGGTGTTGAAGATTGTGGGGTTCGAATCCCACCAAAAGTGGCGTAGATTGTTTTTTCTCATGAATTCTTCAACACACCCCCACCCCCCTCTCGTCTTTAGGTAATAGGGCCCAACATCTGCGTGCGGCGTTGTCGATTACGTTAAAGGCCCTCTGGGAGTTGGAAATCTAAGAAGAGTAAGCCACATGGTCTTTGCCATGTCAAAATTAGAAAACAAAATCTGTCAGGGACATGGACCTACCATGCTGCCTGCGACAACTGTTCTGAGGTGGCAAGAAGGGGCCCACGTAGACATGGGAATGTCCTGACTGTGTTGACGCCATTTTGCGAATACGAATGAACTGTACAAGGTTATTTTAAGAGAAGAAGGCGCGGCTAACTGAGGATTTTCAGACTTTGCGAAGGACATTGCCAACTTGGACATGATCTTAAGGACACGTGGTACAGAGCTAGTAGGTGTCCTTGTAACAGCTCATCAGTGATCGATAAGCTGTTTAAAAAAGAGACTGTACACGCTGCAGTCAGGTCTTAGCTGTCTTTCACACCGATTCCTCTTCATGAAAACTTATCAGATGATCCAGCAGCTGTTGAAAAGACAGCGAAGTACAAATCTGAAAAGTAAGGCAACGGAGAAATGGCAGTATACATTAAAAGATATAACTACTGTGTGTTGTTATGTTAAAAATTGAAATGTTTCCATTATTGTATATCGTATCATCTCAGTTATTTCTCCGTCTTCTTCTTCTTCTTTCAGCAATGAACAGGGTAAAGTTCTGCCTCCTGGCTTCCTTCGCCATCTCATTTTTCGTCCACTCCGTGTTTTCGGTTCCCATGGTGATTGATGGCGACCTGGATTATGACACGACATATCTGCTGCCAGTATCAGAGGGTAGGTCTGGCAAAGATTTCATCACATTATTCTTCTATCATTTGTGTCTGTATTACCTAAACATTGTCCTTACATTAGAGATACAGCCGTGAGCCGATTTACACCGACCGTGCTATTTACGATCTCATCGGACTGTTTAATGTGTTGTGGTTCATTTTGTGATTAATTTACAAACATTCTCTGTTCTACATACACCATAAATTCACCACAAGACAAGATTGAACTAGCACACCACAGTATCATTTGATGAGTACAGAGTGTGTGTACAGTAATTTGTGTGTGTGTACACTTTCGTGTTCCGTTGAAAAATTATTACAGTATGATTATTTGACGTTTTGAGATTAATATTTTATGATTAATTTTCGCGCAGCTACTGTGCTACTTTGCATTCTGTTTGTATTTTAAAAGTGATGGTAAACACGTATGTTCTTTATGTAACATGTTAAATTAATGAGCTATATATAGTGCCTGACCTCCCGGCTTAACGACTGTCATAAGGGTCAGATGGCCAGTCCCAGATGCGGTCAGCTTTTTTTATAAATAGGGTTAGGGCCAAGTCGGCGCACTCTTTGTTATGTCTGTATCGATACTGCAAACTGGAGGTTGCAAAACTGAATCTGCATCTGTGCTACCAGC
This sequence comes from Achatina immaculata, assembly GCA_009760885.1. Taxonomy (NCBI): domain Eukaryota; kingdom Metazoa; phylum Mollusca; class Gastropoda; order Stylommatophora; family Achatinidae; genus Lissachatina; species Lissachatina immaculata. The sequence continues at coordinate 2,000,063 of CM019700.1, forward strand.
TACACCTCCCCCCCCCCCCCCAACGATATAGTGTCGATGATTAAAATAAAACATTCTACGCCCACATCTTATCAATGAGAAATAAAGTTATATAATAACAAACATCGAGTCAGTATAAAAATAGTGTTAACATTTTTTCTTTAACATTATTCACATCGCAATTTTAATCGTTATCGCTTTTTTTTATTATTTTAATTGAATTACTACTACTTTTGACACCTGCCTGGCCAAGTTGTACAGCTCTGGCCTCTCTAGGCGAAGGCTGGTGTCTCTAATCCGGCGCCCCAGTGATTCAGATGTAGAAATGGGTTCCTGACTTCTTCTGGAGTTTGGAGAAGGCAGTCACGTGACCGCGTCACTGTCTAATGTGCCGACAGGTCAGGGAAAATATGGCCGCTAGCAACTTATCATGCAGGTGCCTCCATGGAACAGCAGAGACACTTCCTCCTACAGCAGCCATACTAACGGATTATCAACAATGGACGCGATCTCACGCCTTCCTCTTCTCACTAACATTTTGTATTTTCTTCAGATGACCAAAATGTGAAAAATAGGTTGACTGAATCACATAAAAGGTATCATGGAATCTTACATCTTACATCCTTCCCGTGCCGTTAAACATCACACAGAGCTCGCATGGTAGTTCGCCAAGTTTTCCTGTTTTCGGCGAGCTTCTCAACCTCATCAAGGGATGTTATGCCCACTAAACTGGCTTCTCTTAACAATGTCCTCTTTAGAGTTTCACGTGGTCGAAACCACGGCCTGTTGTGTTCCACTTCATAGCTTGTTTTGGGTTTCTCTGACTGTTTCTTCTCATCACATGACCAACATATGTCCATCTTTTTTTTATGATCGCCAATGAGGCAGGTTGTTGTTCGCTCATCTGTCTTATCTCTGCGTTGTTCTTAAATTTGTTCCACTTTATAACGGTTATTTTCCTTAGGAATTTGCTTTCAAAAGATTCTAATTTGTTGTCTATTTTTAAAGTTGTTTTCCAGCTTTCAAATGCATGAGGATGGATATTATATTTGAATTAAATAATCTTAGCTTGGTTTTTTTGTGCTTATAACTTTTGAATGCTGTATGTTCTCAAGATTCTTTAAGGTCAATGCTGCTTTTGCAATTCTAACTTCCTTTCTGGTGTCACCATCCTGGTCTATGCAGCTGTCGAGGTATGGGTCTAGGAATAAGTCAGTTTTTTTTTTCTATGAAGGCTTTTGTCTTGACACTGTGTGTGTGTGTGTGTGTGTGTGTGCGTGCGTACAATCACAATTAGTAATTTTAGACATCATCATCATCATTATTACGTCACTGTGAATTTTTTAGTTTACTCTGGATATTGGAACCCCAAGAATGTGAAACCGTGTTCTCAGATACTGGGCAATAATCAGAAATATTTACAAAGGCTAATTTATTTAGATCTAGTCGGGAAAAAAAAACTTTCAAACATATGTAGCGACTGCTTATAACGTCTATACCTGTATCACTTCTTTACCCCAAAATGTAAAACTGCTCTAGAGTGAAGAAAATGTGCTATTTTACAGCTTTTTGAAGTAGAAATATAAATAGTAAATTATTAAATCACGAAAGATAACTTCTCTGAACTGAGTTACAGAGAACTACTTTCTCACATATTTTATTTACGTGTTCGGACAGTGGTAATATTTTGTTGACCGTGTAGAGATCACATTTCAAATCTGACGGGTTACAAAAGGGGCCAGGAATTTTTTTTCTCCCCATGTAGTAGCATACCTTTTCGCCCTACCCAGTTCTCAGTTTAACACTTAATGTTTTAACATTATATGTCAAGCAAGCTTCATCATCACTCGTGTGGTTACCGCCCCCCCCCCTCCCGGGGAGAGAAAAGAATAGAACCACTGCCACCTTCCACGCATGTCGTAAGAGGCGACTAAGGAGGTTGGGGGATAGGCCAACGATCTGTTCTCTGTAAAAATAAACAAAAAAAAACTGAAGCGTTAGAGAAAGACGGAGAGGAAAACCAGGAAACTTTGTCTTGGAAAAGGAAGGGACTCTGATAACAGAGCGCATGACGTTGTGCAGTCAAACCCGAGAGGAATCTGCAGAACCGACATCCCATCTGAGTACCAGGACACCTTTTACCATTGCATATTGGAATGTTAGAACAATGTATGAAAGAGGAAAGGCTGCCATGATAGCGAGAGAAATGAATAGATATAATATAAAGATACTGGGGCTGAGCGGAACACACTGGACAGGAACAGCTTAGACTACCAACAGGGGAGACAATCCTTTTTTCAGGTCACCAAAACCCAGATGCAACACACTCAGAGGGCGTGGCACTAATGCTATCCAGAGTCACAGAGAGAATTGATTAGCTGGGAGGCAGTTAGCTCAAGGATAATTATAGCCTGCTTCTCAACAAAGGAGAAAGTAAGTTGAATATCATCCAGGTATACAAGCCAACAAATGATGCAGAAGAGATAGTAAAGGACGAATTCTACAACACATTGCAGGAAATCCTAGACCAACAAGACAACAAACACATAACAGTTCTAATGGGGGACATCAATGCAAGGGTAGGTAAGATCAGCACAGGTTATGAGAAAGTAATCGGACAAAATGGGTTAGGAATAATGAACGAAAATGGAGAAAGGGTAGCAAATTATGCTTAACAACCTTGTCATTGGAGGAAGTATATTTCCACATAAAACTATACACAAAGCCACATGGGTATCACCAGATCATGTCACTGAGAATCAGACAGACCATATTTGCATCAGTAGAAGCTTTCACAGAACATTGGAAGATGTCAGAGTGAAACGAGGTGCAGATGTAGCTTCTGACCACCACCTACTGATAGCTAAACTGAGAATGAAACTGAAGAAGCACCACAAAATAGACATAGCAAGGAAAAGATATAATATGGTACTGTTGGAAGACCCAGAAGTCGCAAAGAACTTTAAACTGAAACCGAGCAACAGATTTCAGCTTCTGCGGGAGTTATGTGAAGAAGATACACCAGATGTGAACACTGTATGGAATAGTGCTAAGGAAATGTGGAGCAAATCATGTGAAGAGACAGTGGGATTTAAGAAACCTCAGCACAAGGGGTGGATTACACTGGAAACACTGAAGAAGATAGACAGAAGGACAGAAATGAAAGCATAAAAAATAACAGTAAATAAGAACAGTGCAGGCCTCAGCTCAGAGAGAATATAATTTGGCCCATAAAGAGCTTAAGAAAAGCGTAAAGAAAAAAATAGACAGGCTTATTTTGATAATATGGCGGGACAGGCAGAAGAGGCAGCTGGTAAAAACAATATGAGAGCTCTGTATGAAATCACCAAGAAGTTAACAAATAGAACATGTAGGATAGAAAAGCCCATCAAAAACAAGGAAGGTAAGGTAGTAACATCAGAAGAAGAGCAGATGCAAAGATGGGTGGAATACTTCAGCAGAATCCTAAATAGGCCAGCACCAACAGAAACAGAGATACCAGCAGCAGAGAATACTCTAGACATCAATATAGAACTACCTAGCAAGGCCGAAGTTGAAAACGCTATCTCAGAGTTGAAGAGAAATAAGGCACTGGGTCCAGATGGAATTGTAGCAGAAGTGCTCTTAGCGAACAAAGAAATAGCAACAGAAATACTACTCTTACTATTTAACAGAATTTGGGAAAATGAGAAGGTCCCAGAGGACAGAAAGGAGGCCCATCTTATAAAACTCCCCAAGAAGGAATATCTATTAGAATGTAAGAACTATAGAGGCATCTCCCTGCTCTCAATACCCAACAAGGTCTTCAGCAGGATTTTGCTAAATAGAATTAAAACATCAATAGATAGTAAACTAAGAGAAGAGCAAGGAGGTTTCAAGCAAGGAAGATCCTGTACTGACCACATTGCTACAATGCGAATAATAGTAGAACAGTCAAAGCCGAGAGGAATCTGCAGAACCGACATCCCAACTGAGTACCAGGACACCTTTTACCATTGCATATTGGAATGTTAGAACAATGTATGAAAGAAGAAAGGCTGCCATGATAGCGAGAGAAATAAATAGCTATAATATAAAGATACTGGGTCTGAGCGAAACACACTGGACAGGAACAGCTTAGACTAGCAACAGGGGAGACAATCCTTTTTTCAGGTCACCAAAACCCAGATGCAACACACTCAGAGGGCGTGGCACTAATGCTATCCAGAGTCACAGAGAAAATTGATGAGCTGGGAGGCAGTTATCTTATCTTATATCTTATATCCTTCCCGTGCCGTTAGACGTCACATAGGGCTCGCAAAGTAGTTCGCCAATTTTTCCTGTCTTCGGCGAGTCTTTCAACCTCAACAAAGGATTTTATGCCTGTTAACTTGGCCTCTCTTAATAATGTCCTCTTCAGAGTTTCACGCGGTCTGCCCCTTTTTCTTCGGCCTGTTGTGTTCCACTTGATAGCTTGTTAGCTTGAGGCAGTTAGCTCAAGGATAATTATAGCCTGCTTCTCAACAAAGAAGAAAGATAGTAAGTTGAATATCATCCAGGTATACGAGCCAACAAATGATGCAGAAGAGATAGTAAAGGACGAATTCTACAACACATTGCAGGAAATCCTAGACCAACAAGACAACAAACACATAACAGTTCTAATGGGGGACATCAATGTAAAGGTAGGTAAGATCAGCACAGGTTATGAGAAAGTAATCGGTCAAAATGGATTAGGAATAATGAACGAAAATGGAGAAAGGGTAGCAAATCATGCTCAACAACCTTGTCATTGGAGGAAGTATATTTCCACATAAAACTATACACAAAGCCACATGGGTATCACCAGATCATGTCACTGAGAATCAGACAGACCATATTTGCATCAGTAGAAGCTTTCGCAGAACATTGGAAGATGTCAGAGTGAAACGAGGTGCAGATGTAGCTTCTGACTACCACCTACTGATAGCTAAACTGAGACTGAAACTGAAGAAGCACCACAAAACAGACACGGCAAGGAAAAGATATAATATGGTACTGCTGGAAGACCTAGAAATTGTAAATAACTTTAAACTGAAACTGAGCAACAGATTTCAGGTTCTGCGGGAGTTATGTGAAGAAGATACACCAGATGTGAACACTGTGTGGAATAGTGCTAAGGAAATGTGGAGCAAATCATGTCAAGAGACAGTGGGATTTAAGAAACCTCAGCACAAGGGGTGGATTACACTGGAAACACTGAAGAAGATAGACAGAAGGACAGACATGAAAGCATAAAAAAATAACAGTAAAATAAGAGCAGTACAGGCCTCAGCTCAGATAGAATACAATTTGGCCCATAAAGAGGTTAGGATAAGTGTAAAGAAAGACAGACAGGCTTATTTTGATAATATGGCGGGACAGGCAGAAGAGGCAGCTGGTAAAAACAATATGAGAGCTCTGTATGAAATCACCAAGAAGTTAACAAATAGAACATGTAGGATAGAAAAGCCCATCAAAAACAAGGAAGGTAAGGTAGTAACATCAGAAGAAGAGCAGATGCAAAGATGGGTGGAATACTTCAGCAGAATCCTAAATAGGCCAGCACCAACAGAAACAGAGATACCAGCAGCAGAGAATACTCTAGACATCAATATAGAAATACCTAGCAAGGCCGAAGTTGAACACGCTATCTCAGAGTTGAAGAGAAATAAGGCACCAGGTCCAGATGGAATTGTAGCAGAAGTGCTCTTAGCGAACAAAGAAATAACAACAGAAATACTACTCTTACTATTTAACAGAATTTGGGAAAACGAGAAGGTCCCAGAGGACTGGAAGGAGGCCCATCTTATAAAACTCCCTAAGAAGGGATATCTATTAGAATGTAAGAACTATAGAGGCATCTCCCTGCTCTCAATACCCAACAAGGTTTTCAGCAGGATTTTGTTAAATAGAATTAAAACCAGTAGATAGTAAAGTAAGAGAAGAGCAAGCAGGTTTCAGACAAGGAAGATCCTGTACTGACCACATTGCTACAATGCGAATAATAGTAGAACAGTCAATGGAGTGGAATTCTTCACTCTTAGTTACATTCATTGATTATGAGAAGGCATTTGAAAGTTTAGATCGTAGAATGCTGTGGAAACTACTGAAACACTATGGTATCCAAGCCAAAAGTATAAAGACCATATATGAGGGAACAACTTGTAGAATTGTGCATGAAGGAACTCTCACAGAAAGTTTTAAAGTGGAAACAGGCGTGTGGCAGGGATGTTTGCTATCACCATTCCTATTTCTTCTAGCAATTGATTGGATCATGCAAACTACCACACAACGAAAAAGAAATGGGATACAATGGACATTGTGGAACCAATTGGAAGATCTTGACTTTGCAGATGATGTGGCACTTCTGGCACACAGCCACACACAACTGCAAGAGAAACTTCAGATCTTAAGCAAGAATTCAGCTAAACAAGGATCATATATTAACAGACAAAAAACAAAGATGATGAAAAGTAATAATGCAAGCAATAGCCTCATGGTAATTGAAGGAATGCCAGTTGAGGAAGTAGAGTATTTCACATATTTAGGCAGCATAGTGGATAAATATGGGGGAACGGAAAAGGATGTTAAAGCTAGAATAACCAAGGCCAGGACAGCATTTATCCAGCTTAACAAAATATGGTCATCTAAGAACATCAAAACAAGAACCAAACTTAGGCTTTTCAATACAAACGTAAAGACTGTCCTAATATGGTTTGAAGACATGGGTTATGACCAAGACAATACAGCAGAGGATACAAACATTCATGAACTACTGCTTGAGGAGGATTTAAACATTAAATGGCAAGACAAGATCAAAAACAAGGAAGGTAAGGTAGTAACATCAGAAGAAGAGCAGATGCAAAGATGGGTGGAATACTTCAGCAGAATCCTAAATAGGCCAGCACCAACAGAAACAGAGATACCAGCAGCAGAGAATCCTCTAGACATCAATATAGAACTACCTAGCAAGGCCGAAGTTGAAAACGCTATCTCAGAGTTGAAGAGAAATAAGGCACTGGGTCCAGATGGAATTGTAGCAGAAGTGCTCTTAGCGAACAAAGAAATAGCAACAGAAATACTACTCTTACTATTTAACAGAATTTGGGAAAATGAGAAGGTCACAGAGGACAGAAAGGAGGCCCATCTTATAAAACTCCCCAAGAAGGAATATCTATTAGAATGTAAGAACTATAGAGGCATCTCCCTGCTCTCAATACCCAACAAGGTCTTCAGCAGGATTTTGCTAAATAGAATTAAAACATCAATAGATAGTAAAGTAAGAGAAGAGCAAGCAGGTTTCAGACAAGGAAGATCCTGTACTGACCACATTGCTACAATGCGAATAATAGTAGAACAGTCAATGGAGTGGAATTCTTCACTCTTAGTTACATTCATTGATTATGAGAAGGCATTTGAAAGTTTAGATCGTAGAATGCTGTGGAAACTACTGGAACACTATGGTATCCAAGCCAAAAGTATAAAGACCATATATGAGGGAACAACTTGTAGAATTGTGCATGAAGGAACTCTCACAGAAAGTTTTAAAGTGGAAACAGGCGTGTGGCAGGGATGTTTGCTATCACCATTCCTATTTCTTCTAGCATTTGATTGGATCATGCAAACTACCACACAACGAAAAAGAAATGGGATACAATGGACATTGTGGAACCAATTGGAAGATCTTGACTTTGCAGATGATGTGGCACTTCTGGCACACAGCCACACACAACTGCAAGAGAAACTTCAGATCTTAAGCAAGAATTCAGCTAAACAAGGATCATATATTAACAGACAAAAAACAAAGATGATGAAAAGTAATAATGCAAGCAATAGCCTCATGGTAATTGAAGGAATGCCAGTTGAGGAAGTAGAGTATTTCACATATTTAGGCAGCATAGTGGATAAATATGGGGGAACGGAAAAGGATGTTAAAGCTAGAATAACCAAGGCCAGGACAGCATTTATCCAGCTTAACAAAATATGGTCATCTAAGAATATCAAAACAAGAACCAAACTTAGGCTTTTCAATACAAACGTAAAGACTGTCCTACTATATGGTTTGAAGACATGGGTTATGACCAAGACAATACAGCAGAGGATACAAACATTCATGAACTACTGCTTGAGGAGGATTTTAAACATTAAATGGCAAGACAAGATCAGGAACGAGGAGGTCTGGGAAAGGGCAGGACAAGAACCTATGAACTTACAAATCATGTCTAGGAAGTGGAGGAGGATTGGCCAGACTCTGAGGAAACCCGACACCAACATAACAAGACAGACACAGACATGGAATCCTCAAGGAAAAAGAAAACGAGGAAGACCTAGACTTACTTGAAGAAGAGAAGTTATGACAGTGCTCAGAGACAAGGGATGCACATGGAAGGAGGCAGAGAATAATTCCAAGAACAGGGATTACTGGAGAGCCTTTATCAGTGGCCTATGCTCTCAAGGGAGTGAAAGGCGATGATGATGATGAAGCTTCATCATGTCCGACCAGTAATTTTAAATACCATTAATTATTAAGACTTTGTAAATTAATGAAAGAAAACCATAAATTTATTACTAAATAAGAAACAGTTCAAAGAAATGAACGTAGATAAATTACATCATAATAATGCTCGCCACATGTGTAATAAAGAGCTTTTAAACAACAAACAGTAGTTTGTATATGTCTTAGTTTCTAGCACATATGTCTTGTATATGTCTTAGTTTCTAGCACATATGTCTTGTATATGTCTTAGTTGCTAGCACATATGTCTTGTATATGTCTTAGTTGCTAACACATATGTCTTGTATATGTCTTAGTTTCTAGCACATATGTCTTGTATATGTCTTAGTTTCTAGCACATATGTCTTGTATATGTCTTAGTTTCTAGCACATATGTCTTGTATATGTCTTAGTTTCTATAATATATGTCTTGTATATGTCTTAGTTTCTAGCATACGTCTTGTATGTCTTAGTTTCTAGCACATATGTCTTGTATGTCTTAGTTTCTAGCACATATGTCTTGTATATGTCTTAGTTTCTAGCACATATGTCTTGTATATGTCTTAGTTTCTAGCACATATGTCTTGTATATGTCTTAGTTTCTAGCATACGTCTTGTATGTCTTAGTTTCTAGCACATATGTCTTGTATATGTCTAGTTTCTAGTATACGTCTTGTATGTCTTAGTTTCTAGCACATATGTCTTGTATATGTCTTAGTTTCTAGCACATATGTCTTGTATATGTCTTAGTTTCTAGCACACGTCTTGCATATGTCTTAGTTTCTAGCACACATGTCTTGTATATGTTTTAGTTTCTAGCACACATGTCTTAGTTTCTAGTTTATCTGCGCTTCTGTTGTTTCAAGTAAATATTCAGAGTATAAAAAGAAAGTTTCCTTGCTTTCACCTGCACACAATTAGAAAGATTTTAGTAAAGATAAAAAAAAAATTATTGACTGACTTCATGCTGAACTGAAATCGTGGTAAATCTTTCCAATCTAATTTCTGTCATTGATAAGTGTAAATAAGTTTACTAGCAACATTAATTTCACGTAGAACATAGTACAACAGAACAACTTATCGTACAAATTGAAAATAACATAGTACAACAGAACAACTTATCGTACAAATTGAAAATAACATAGTACAACTCAACAACTTATCGTACAAATTGAAAATAACATAGTACAACTCAACAACTTATCGTACAAATTGAAAATAACATAGTACAACAGAACAACTTATCGTACAAACTGAAAATAACATAGTACAACAGAACAACTTATCGTACAAATTGAAAATCTCTGACATTAATATCAACATGTCTTGCCATTGTGTCCACTGACTCATCATCAGAAGTTCCTTTAAAACTCGTCAATAGAATATTTGAAAGGACAAAAACAGCTTCGATCCTAGTTTCCCAGCGGTAGTTTTAATGTTTTTTTTTTTTAGTAAGTGTTCCCCAACGCAGTGCTGACCCCCCACCCCCAAGAAAAGCACATGCAATGTCTGAACTATGCGCGTTTTGAACTATCCGTTGAGCCGGCCCTGCTTTGAATGGTATAGTTTTATATATATTAGTCTGCTATGGTGTTAGTCTTGCCTAGGATTCACAGTAACCCGCCACCAACATCAGTCACGGCGTAGCTCTTTCCTATCCTCTGTCAAATATTTATTAGAAACATCCTACAGCCGGCACGCACTGACCCCAAAAAAATACGGATGTCATAATTTATTCAAGTCAGCTGACATGTTCAATGATAAGTTCTCTTCATAAATTTAACTCTGACGTCAGAAAGTGGACAATTTTATAACCACTTATTGTTAAAAAAAAAGGTAATAAGCAAACAGAAAGGTAAACAAGTTTAGATTACAGAGGATAGAAATGGTTAAGCTGGTAGGTGACATAGCTCCTAGATCATCATCATCATCATCATGAGCTGTGCCGACTGGCGTTGGCTATTATGCTTCTCCAGAGTACCCGGTCCCTCATGCAGGCCATCAGTTCAGTTGGTGATCTCCTCTCACACCATCCCGTCAGACTGTCCAGTATCATTTCTCTGGGTCTTCCTCTTGATCTTCTTCCTTCTATCTTTCCTGTTGTTATAATATTTTCAATGCCCCCTCTTCTCATTGCATGTCCTATGAAAGTATATTGTCTCCTAGATACTGAGTGATTTACAGCCATAATGATACACATCTTGTGCTGTGAGGTCACTTACAACAACCAGCTGGCTCAGAAATATCTTTTCTTATCGTTCCTCCCCCCCCCCTTTTTTTTTAACCTTCCAGACATATTCGACACCAAGGACAAACTGTTCGATGCACCCGTGCAGCTCACGCGAACTCGCAGAAACACAGCCCAGTGGTACATTGGAAGCCGCCATTATGATGACTACAACCAGAACAGAAACCAGAACCGCTTTGCTCACCGCAGAAACACCAACTATCTCGGAGGTGGTCGGCTAGTCCAGTCCTAGTTTAGTATTACTTAGTGTATTACTTTGTGATGTCTCGTCTACTGACCCCCAAATGACCACAGATCAAAACCCAAAGACACTTTTCAACATGGCCGATTCAATACTGACAGAAAAAATGTAATAGGCCGTGAAACTAGATATGAATAATTTGTACTGGTTTTAAAAAAAAATATATGTATTATTTTCTGCTTGCGTTAGAACATGTCCCAAACACGCCCATACTGGATAATATGCCTAAACCGGCTCAACTCAGGGGTGGAAGTCACTAGTGGCGAGGATTCGTCCTCCTGGACAAAAGCTCCATCCTGATCACAACTAGGAAGGGTAGCGGCCACGACCGCAAAATGCTGAAGTCGGAGACACTGGACCAGGGCAGTCTAGATAGACAACTACCTCTCGCCCGGGGGGGGGGATGTTTGCGTATCCTAATTACGCTGAGGTTTTCCGGTGAGAAACTCCAGCTCTGGACTGGATGGGCAAACACCTCTCACCCGGCGGTGATACACGGTTCTCAAACACGGCGAGGTTTTTCCAGTGAGAAGGTCAACTCTGGCCTGGGTGGGCTACCGCCTCTCACCCAGCGGGGATGCACTGAAATCCTAAACACGTCGAGGTCTTCCGGTGAGAAAGTCCAACCCTAAACTAAACTGGTGCAATGAAAACCACGGTGTCACTCAATCCCGCTTCCGAGACCCACCAAGAATACAGGCTAAAGCCCTGTGATACTCTGAACCCCTTGTGGTCCTCACGTGGATCTAGTGTGGTCCTTTCGGGGACCACAAGGAGACCACGGGACCTAACGAGGACCACAGGCATAAATTCAGTAGGATCACAGTGCGGTTTTGGTGGTAGAAGCGAACGAAGAAGAAGAAGAAGAAGAAGTTCAGGCTGGGACTTTTATTTTTTACTTTCACGAATCAAGTTGTCTAGAAGAGCCTGTAGCTTCCCTTTACTTTTAGCAATCAGGACTGTGTCGTCTGCATATCTTAAGTTGTTAAGGTTGTACCCGCCAACTGATGTTCCTGGCATGTTCTCTATATTTCTCATTATGTTTTCGCTGTACAAGGAGAAGAGGTCAGGATATAAAACACATCCTTGTCTCACTCCTAATTGTATGTCTTGGAATGCTCTTATTTGGTTATCAACCCTCATTTGTGCTGATTGGTGCCAATATATGTTTTTGATAAGTTTCAGATCTTCCCATCTTTGTTGATATCTTCCAGCGTCCTGATAATTTCTGTGTGTCTCACGTTATCAAATGCTTTACAGTAGTTTATGGAGGATAAGTATAGGCCCGTCTTTACTTCTATTGATCTCTCCGCAATGTTAAATTATATATATGACGTTATTTTGTACTTTTCTTCGACGAAGCCGCACTGTTCTTCAGCGATTTCTGGTTTTATTTTGCTCCTGAATCTTCTCATAACAATACGAAATAGGATTTTGGTAACATGGCTCATAAGACTAATGGTTCGATGGTCTTCACATTCAACTGCACCTTGTTCTTTGGTAGGGCAATGAAAATTTATTGCAAAAGGTCTGATGGGACATGGATACTGTTATAGATGCCATTCAACAATCTGGTAATTATTTCTATGCCAAGCTCTCCTAATGCTTCTAATTCTTCCTTGGTAATTTTATCTATCATTGTGCTTTGTTGCTTTTCATGTGTTTGATGACTTCTTCTACTTCTAATTTTAATATGTGGAGCCCTTAATTATTATTTCGTATATCTATTTCGCTTCTATTGGTCCTCATAAAGTTCTCTAATAGAGTTCCAGTATTCGCTCCGTATTTGCCATTATTCATCTCTGCCCATTATTGTAGCCCCTCCTTGACTTCAAGCAACGAGTTTGTGGTATGTCCTTTTATGTGTAACACTTTTGTTGGTACATAACAAACTATAATAGGCAGCTCGTGAATCTTGAGTTGAAGCGTGCATATAACAATCTCTCATTTATAGGGGTCCATTTCAGCAATGCTCTTGATGTTTCTTCGCCATATTCAATGCAACTCCTCCTTCGTGATTATCTTCTTTACCTGACTTTATTATATTGTATCTTCTGTATGCTGTGTTGTTAATTTCCTTCTGCCTTGTCTTGCTTTATCTTGCTTCTTATATCCAGTCTAGTTTGTATCTGTGCATTTCTTTGATGGTTTGTTTAGTGTTCTTACATTCCAGCTGCCTATTACATCTTGTGTTTAGGTTCCAGGAAATCTGCAGTCGGGCAGGGGATTCAGTGGCTGGCTTTCATCCACAACCTTCATGGTCTCAGTTTCCTGATATGCGTTTTCTCCTTCCACCTGCGTGGTTACCCCTCCCCCACCCCCTACTTTTCTGTAGCAGTCTGATGGTTTGTTTTTTTGACCGGCCCTGTGCGAACCGTCCTTAGTCGTCTTTTACGATCATGCGTGGTAGGTTATTGTGGTCCTGTTCTTTGCTTCCCAGGTATGTGTCCAGGTGCCGGTACCACACGTGGGAGACAGAAAGATATTATGCAAATAAAGATTTCAATTTCTTCCTGCCCTATAGCGAAGATAACGGACAGATGAATTCAACGACATCATGGGAAAATAAAGACAGTCTAGAGACAAAAAAGTTGTGAAAACAGGACAATGGCAGCAATTGTACAATTGGGTGATAACATGGAGAGACGCCAGCTGGTAAAAACAATATGAGAGCTCTGTATGAAATCACCAAGAAGTTAACAAATAGAACATGTAGGATAGAAAAGCCCATCAAAAACAAGGAAGGTAAGGTAGTAACATCAGAAGAAGAGCAGATGCAAAGATGGGTGGAATACTTCAGCAGAATCCTAAATAGGCCAGCACCAACAGAAACAGAGATACCAGCAGCAGAGAATCCTCTAGACATCAATATAGAACTACCTAGCAAGGCCGAAGTTGAAAACGCTATCTCAGAGTTGAAGAGAAATAAGGCACTGGGTCCAGATGGAATTGTAGCAGAAGTGCTCTTAGCGAACAAAGAAATAGCAACAGAAATACTACTCTTACTATTTAACAGAATTTGGGAAAATGAGAAGGTCACAGAGGACAGAAAGGAGGCCCATCTTATAAAACTCCCCAAGAAGGAATATCTATTAGAATGTAAGAACTATAGAGGCATCTCCCTGCTCTCAATACCCAACAAGGTCTTCAGCAGGATTTTGCTAAATAGAATTAAAACATCAATAGATAGTAAACTAAGAGAAGAGCAAGCAGGTTTCAGACAAGGAAGATCCTGTACTGACCACATTGCTACAATGCGAATATAGTAGAACAGTCAATGGAGTGGAATTCTTCACTCTTAGTTACATTCATTGATTATGAGAAGGCATTTGAAAGTTTAGATCGTAGAATGCTGTGGAAACTACTGGAACACTATGGTATCCAAGCCAAAAGTATAAAGACCATATATGAGGGAACAACTTGTAGAATTGTGCATGAAGGAACTCTCACAGAAAGTTTTAAAGTGGAAACAGGCGTGTGGCAGGGATGTTTGCTATCACCATTCCTATTTCTTCTAGCAATTGATTGGATCATGCAAACTACCACACAACGAAAAAGAAATGGGATACAATGGACATTGTGGAACCAATTGGAAGATCTTGACTTTGCAGATGATGTGGCACTTCTGGCACACAGCCACACACAACTGCAAGAGAAACTTCAGATCTTAAGCAAGAATTCAGCTAAACAAGGATCATATATTAACAGACAAAAAACAAAGATGATGAAAAGTAATAATGCAAGCAATAGCCTCATGGTAATTGAAGGAATGCCAGTTGAGGAAGTAGAGTATTTCACATATTTAGGCAGCATAGTGGATAAATATGGGGGAACGGAAAAGGATGTTAAAGCTAGAATAACCAAGGCCAGGACAGCATTTATCCAGCTTAACAAAATATGGTCATCTAAGAATATCAAAACAAGAACCAAACTTAGGCTTTTCAATACAAACGTAAAGACTGTCCTACTATATGGTTTGAAGACATGGGTTATGACCAAGACAATACAGCAGAGGATACAAACATTCATGAACTACTGCTTGAGGAGGATTTTAAACATTAAATGGCAAGACAAGATCAGGAACGAGGAGGTCTGGGAAAGGGCAGGACAAGAACCTATGAACTTACAAATCATGTCTAGGAAGTGGAGGAGGATTGGCCAGACTCTGAGGAAACCCGACACCAACATAACAAGACAGACACAGACATGGAATCCTCAAGGAAAAAGAAAACGAGGAAGACCTAGACTTACTTGAAGAAGAGAAGTTATGACAGTGCTCAGAGACAAGGGATGCACATGGAAGGAGGCAGAGAATAATTCCAAGAACAGGGATTACTGGAGAGCCTTTATCAGTGGCCTATGCTCTCAAGGGAGTGAAAGGCGATGATGATGATGAAGCTTCATCATGTCCGACCAGTAATTTTAAATACCATTAATTATTAAGACTTTGTAAATTAATGAAAGAAAACCATAAATTTATTACTAAATAAGAAACAGTTCAAAGAAATGAACGTAGATAAATTACATCATAATAATGCTCGCCACATGTGTAATAAAGAGCTTTTAAACAACAAACAGTAGTTTGTATATGTCTTAGTTTCTAGCACATATGTCTTGTATATGTCTTAGTTTCTAGCACATATGTCTTGTATATGTCTTAGTTGCTAGCACATATGTCTTGTATATGTCTTAGTTGCTAACACATATGTCTTGTATATGTCTTAGTTTCTAGCACATATGTCTTGTATATGTCTTAGTTTCTAGCACATATGTCTTGTATATGTCTTAGTTTCTAGCACATATGTCTTGTATATGTCTTAGTTTCTAGAATATATGTCTTGTATATGTCTTAGTTTCTAGCATACGTCTTGTATGTCTTAGTTTCTAGCACATATGTCTTGTATATGTCTTAGTTTCTAGCACATATGTCTTGTATATGTCTTAGTTTCTAGCACATATGTCTTGTATATGTCTTAGTTTCTAGCACATATGTCTTGTATATGTCTTAGTTTCTAGCATACGTCTTGTATGTCTTAGTTTCTAGCACATATGTCTTGTATATGTCTTAGTTTCTAGTATACGTCTTGTATGTCTTAGTTTCTAGCACATATGTCTTGTATATGTCTTAGTTGCTAGCACATATGTCTTGTATATGTCTTAGTTGCTAACACATATGTCTTGTATATGTCTTAGTTTCTAGCACATATGTCTTGTATATGTCTTAGTTTCTAGCACATATGTCTTGTATATGTCTTAGTTTCTAGCACATATGTCTTGTATATGTCTTAGTTTCTAGAATATATGTCTTGTATATGTCTTAGTTTCTAGCATACGTCTTGTATGTCTTAGTTTCTAGCACATATGTCTTGTATATGTCTTAGTTTCTAGCACATATGTCTTGTATATGTCTTAGTTTCTAGCACATATGTCTTGTATATGTCTTAGTTTCTAGCACATATGTCTTGTATATGTCTTAGTTTCTAGCATACGTCTTGTATGTCTTAGTTTCTAGCACATATGTCTTGTATATGTCTTAGTTTCTAGTATACGTCTTGTATGTCTTAGTTTCTAGCACATATGTCTTGTATATGTCTTAGTTTCTAGCACATATGTCTTGTATATGTCTTTGTTTCTAGCACACGTCTTGCATATGTCTTAGTTTCTAGCACACATGTCTTGTATATGTTTTAGTTTCTAGCACACATGTCTTAGTTTCTAGTTTATCTGCGCTTCTGTTGTTTCAAGTAAATATTCAGAGTATAAAAAGAAAGTTTCCTTGCTTTCACCTGCACACAATTAGAAAGATTTTAGTAAAGATAAAAAAAAAATTATTGACTGACTTCATGCTGAACTGAAATCGTGGTAAATCTTTCCAATCTAATTTCTGTCATTGATAAGTGTAAATAAGTTTACTAGCAACATTAATTTCACGTAGAACATAGTACAACAGAACAACTTATCGTACAAATTGAAAATAACATAGTACAACAGAACAACTTATCGTACAAATTGAAAATAACATAGTACAACAGAACAACTTATCGTACAAATTGAAAATAACATAGTACAACAGAACAACTTATCGTACAAACTGAAAATAACATAGTACAACAGAACAACTTATCGTACAAACTGAAAATAACATAGTACAACAGAACAACTTATCGTACAAATTGAAAATCTCTGACATTAATATCAACATGTCTTGCCATTGTGTCCACTGACTCATCATCAGAAGTTCCTTTAAAACTCGTCAATAGAATATTTGAAAGGACAAAAACAGCTTCGATCCTAGTTTCCCAGCGGTAGTTTTAATGTTTTTTTTTTTTAGTAAGTGTTCCCCAACGCAGTGCTGACCCCCCACCCCCAAGAAAAGCACATGCAATGTCTGAACTATGCGCGTTTTGAACTATCCGTTGAGCCGGCCCTGCTTTGAATGGTATAGTTTTATATATATTAGTCTGCTATGGTGTTAGTCTTGCCTAGGATTCACAGTAACCCGCCACCAACATCAGTCACGGCGTAGCTCTTTCCTATCCTCTGTCAAATATTTATTAGAAACATCCTACAGCCGGCACGCACTGACCCCAAAAAATACGGATGTCATAATTTATTCAAGTCAGCTGACATGTTCAATGATAAGTTCTCTTCATAAATTTAACTCTGACGTCAGAAAGTGGACAATTTTATAACCACTTATTGTTAAAAAAAAAGGTAATAAGCAAACAGAAAGGTAAACAAGTTTAGATTACAGAGGATAGAAATGGTTAAGCTGGTAGGTGACATAGCTCCTAGATCATCATCATCATCATCATGAGCTGTGCCGACTGGCGTTGGCTATTATGCTTCTCCAGAGTACCCGGTCCCTCATGCAGGCCATCAGTTCAGTTGGTGATCTCCTCTCACACCATCCCGTCAGACTGTCCAGTATCATTTCTCTGGGTCTTCCTCTTGATCTTCTTCCTTCTATCTTTCCTGTTGTTATAATATTTTCAATGCCCCCTCTTCTCATTGCATGTCCTATGAAAGTATATTGTCTCCTAGATACTGAGTGATTTACAGCCATAATGATACACATCTTGTGCTGTGAGGTCACTTACAACAACCAGCTGGCTCAGAAATATCTTTTCTTATCGTTCCTCCCCCCCCCCTTTTTTTTTAACCTTCCAGACATATTCGACACCAAGGACAAACTGTTCGATGCACCCGTGCAGCTCACGCGAACTCGCAGAAACACAGCCCAGTGGTACATTGGAAGCCGCCATTATGATGACTACAACCAGAACAGAAACCAGAACCGCTTTGCTCACCGCAGAAACACCAACTATCTCGGAGGTGGTCGGCTAGTCCAGTCCTAGTTTAGTATTACTTAGTGTATTACTTTGTGATGTCTCGTCTACTGACCCCCAAATGACCACAGATCAAAACCCAAAGACACTTTTCAACATGGCCGATTCAATACTGACAGAAAAAATGTAATAGGCCGTGAAACTAGATATGAATAATTTGTACTGGTTTTAAAAAAAAAATATATGTATTATTTTCTGCTTGCGTTAGAACATTTTGGAAAGATTTGTTAACGTAGAAAAGGATGAAATTGGATGTTTTTTGGTTGTTCTTCACATTTTTTTTAATACAGGAAAAACAAATTTGATCAATAACCAGTTTATTGCTGTCTGTCGGTGTCTTTATATTCGTAACTCCTAGAATAATCTTCGGATGGTTTAGTTTACAAACTTTTGCCGCGGAGAAATTAGTTGCATTTGGTAAAATTTTTGGTCTTGGAAGAGTTATGATAGTACAGAAGGAATGAATTAAAAATGTGAAGTAAAGTTGTTTAAAACATCAAAGTTTTTCAGTGTTTGTTATGGCTGGAGAACAAGTAGACGGAAGCTTGAAGTATGTGTTTGGGATTGTTGATGGCGGAGTGCTTAGATCGTTGCTCTCACGAGCTGCTCGCCCTGCTGTACTGCGTGCTTCCGCTAACAGAGACACTAAAGTGACAAAGACGCTGTACTCAGTGACCAGCGGACTCATGATTTATCGTTTACGTCACGTTATCTTCTTCAATCTCCCAGAAGCTGAGAGATGGTATTCTTTGCAGTTGATGCGGTGAAGATTTTGAGGCATAACACTGCGTCGGCTTCGGACCGGGTCATGGCAGCTATTTTTGCAGTTCACGAGTGTAGCTACAAGGAGGATCTCTTTAGCAGGCTCCACCACCATGGAGACTATGGAAATCCCTACCCTGTTAGCCAGGCTAGGCCTGATACTAGGGTTACCAACGAAGAGGTGTGACAGGGTCTTGGTCAGCTATGGTTCATCAGTCCTGACGTTAGCATGTCAGCTATGGTTCGCTAATTGACAAATGGGACAGCGTCTTCATTCTACGTCACGGTTGGAGAAGCACAGCCGAGCCAGACCCTATTTCCTAGCGGTGCCACTGGAGACAAGTCAGAATCTGACCGAATAAATAAGGATCGTGGCAGTCAAGTCCAGCTCCTGGCATTCCCGTGGCAGAACTGTTTAAACTGACAGGAGAAGGGGCGAGGGCGAATATCTGGCGCCTGAAAACCAGATACTTAGGGTGGATGAGTGGCACGTTTGGTAGCTCATCTGCCGCTGTTGGCGATATTCTTCGGCTGCCGTGAGTGGAGCGGTGCTCCTCCCGGCCAATGAAGAAAGGTGCAAATGGGGTTGCCGCGCAGCATCACTGCGGAAAAGGTGGTAGAAAGGAAAAAGCGAAGCAAACAGTCAAATCACGGCACCTCTGGTCTGGAGGTCGGCCACGTCTTGAGTGCAGTCCTATCGGGTGAAATGCATGAACCGGCTTGTCCCAGAGGTTAAGACACTGCTGGCGACACTCTTTGAGTGCCGTGCGTGGAGTGAAGCTCCTCCTGGTCAAGGAAGAAAATGCAGAAAAGAAATAAAGGTTGCTGTGCGGTGCCGATGTGAAAAGGTGGTGGAAAGGATAAAGTGAAGTTTAATCGGTATGTCCAGTAGTATCGCTGCGAGAGCTACACATACCACGACGCCTCTGCTCTAGAGGCCGGCCACGTCCGAAATACACCTACACTGGTGAAATATGCCTAAACCGACACACACCAGGGGTGGAACTTGATGGCTAGACATGTCATGCCACCTCCGCTCTAGAGGTCGGTCACGCCTGATATACACCCATACTGGTGAATTTTGCCTAAACCGGCTCACACCAGGGGTGAATCTTGAAGGCTATGCATGTCACAGTACATCTGTTCTTGAGGTCGGTCACGTCCTAAACACGCCCATACTGTGATAATATGCCTAAACCGGCTCAACCCAGGGGTGGCAGTCACTAGTGGTGAGGATTCGTCCTCCTGGACAAAAGTCCATCCTGGTCACAACTAGGAAGGGTAGCGGTCATGACCACAAAATGCTGAAGTCGGAGACACTGGACCAGGGCAGTCTAGATAGGCAACCACCTCTCACCCGGCGGGGATGTTTGCGTATCGTAATCACGCTGAGGTTTTCCGGTGAGAAAGTCCAACTCTGGCCTGGGTGGGCTACCGCCTCTCACCCAGCGGGGATGCACTGATATCCTAAACACACATTGCGATGGGAAAAATGCATGCGCTTAAAAATCTTATTCTGTAGTTCTTTCTGTTCCTCTCCACACATTCTTTAGTTGTTTTACTTTCTGAAGAGCGATAAATGTCCTCCTTTTAATTTCCCTCATTGTATCTCCATTATTAGTTAGTAGTGATCCAAAATATTCAAAACTCTCCACTTCTTCCAGTTTTTCCTCATTGATACATATTTCAGCTGCCTTGTTTGTTT
Source organism: Achatina immaculata (assembly GCA_009760885.1). NCBI lineage: Eukaryota > Metazoa > Mollusca > Gastropoda > Stylommatophora > Achatinidae > Lissachatina > Lissachatina immaculata. The sequence goes on from CM019700.1 coordinate 2,020,841, forward strand.
TGTCAGTTGTCATCAATTTAGTTTTCTTTGCATTAAGATAGAGGTTCTGCTCTTCGATGTTCTTACGGACTGACATAATTAATTTTTCCATTCCTTTTTGTGTTGTGGACACTAATACTGTGTCATCAGCATATCTAATCTCTGGTATTTCATAACCTCCAGTTGTTATGGCATCATAATATTCTTTGTCTACATCTTCTCTAACACTCCTCATTATACCTTCAGTATACAAGTTAAATAAGTAGGGTGACAATATGCATCCCTGACGGACCCCTTGTTTTATGTCAAACCAAGTTGTTGTTTCACCATTTATTCTTACTGCTGCTTGTTGGTCTAGATACAGCAGTGATGTTAATTGTATCAAATGTGTTGGAAATCCCATTTTTTTCATTATTTTCCAAAGTTTCTGGTGTGTACACAATCGAATGCCTTTGAGTAGTCTATATCTATCATTCACATTAAACTCTCTGCATTTCTCTATTATTAATCTTAGATTGAATATATGATTTCTTGATCCTCTTCCTTGCCTAAAACCAGCTTGGACCATATTGACTTCTTCTTCTATTTTCTTTCGAAGTCTACACATTATGATTTTTAACAGAATTTTACTGGCATGACTAATCAGGGCAACAGTTCTGTAGTTTGTGCATAATTTCAGGTTACCCTTTTCTGGCAGTGGTATGAATACAGTTCTTTTCCATTCTTTTGGCCAAATACCTGAATGCCATATCTTTTTTACATAGTGCATGATAGATTGTTGCACACTCCTTTCCTCCTGCTTTAATAAATTCAACTGTTATCTCATCACATCCTGGTGATTTACCATTTTTCAGATTCTTTATTGCCCATAAAACTTCCTCTATTGTCTGTTCAGGTTCTTTCTCCTCCAATAATAATTCACACTGTTGATTTCTGCTTCCACAATCAGTTGTTTCATACATTCCTTCCATCTTTCTAGAATTTCCTCTGTCTCTGTCAAGGTATTCCCCATCTCATCACAAATTACATTTAGCTTAGGTGTGACATTTCTCGTCAATGTCTTTATTTCTTTAAACATTTCACTATCTCTTCCACACTTCTGACATTCTTCTATTCTTTCACAACAATCTTGTATGTATTGTTTTTTTGTCTTTTCTTATGTTTCTTCGTACTTCTTTTGTTGAAGTTTTATATTTCTCTTTGTTGTTGTTTGTCACTTTCCATTGCGTCTTCATTTCTCTACGTTGTTTTATCAGTTGTAGTGTACCTGCTGTAATCCATCCACTCTTTTGTGTTTTCTTTACTGGAACCATGTCTTTAGCTGTTGTTATTAAGATATCTTTGGCCTGCGTAGCCAGTTCATCAGGTGTCATCTCCTCTTGTACAGCCATCAGGATTTCGAAATGGTTCTTCACTTCTATACCATATTGTTCTGGTATATTTGTAAGATCAAAGCGGAGAGGTCTTGATCCCGTAACTGTCTCTTTTATCTTTATCTTCATGTCTGCTATTAATAACTCATGGTCCGTGTCACAATCAGCACCTGGTAAAGTTTATACTGATGTTATACTTGACCTCCACCTTCTTTGCACTAAAATGTAATCTATTTGATTCCTGGTTTTCCCATCAGGTGATGTGTAAAGTCTTCTTGGATGTTGTTTAAAAAGTGTGTTAGTGATCATTAGCTCATTTTCCATGCAAAATGCCATTAGACTGTCACCTGCCTCATTTCTATGTCCTTTGCTAAATTTCCCTACAACATGTTCTTCATCTTCTGCTCTTTCTGTACCTATTTTTGCATTAAAATCACCCATTATTAATACAATATCATTTTTCCGTACCTGGTCTATTGTCGTTTGCAGTGTGTTTTCTACTTCCTCTTCTTCTGCTGCTGATGTAGGTGCATATATATGGATGATTGTTACATTTCTAGGAATGCCCTTAAGTCTGATTGTTAGGATTCTATCACTTACTGGATTGTAGCCTAGTAATGCTTTTGATGTTGATTTGTCCAAGTAAAAAGCCACTCCATTCTTTCCTTCTACTTCTCCACCAGAGTATATAAAGATATTATCATTCTCGCTCTTAAAGTGTCCTGATCCTTTCCATTGATGTTCGCAGATTCCCAAAATGTGTATCCCCATTCTTTTCATCTCGTCACTTATTACTTGATATTTTCCCTCATACATACTTCTCACATTCCACATTCCTACTTTTACTTTTCTTTTTAGTTTGATGCAGGGGTTTTCCTTGGTAACACCGTGAGGATTTTGTCTGTCATCACAATTACTAGTACTGACCTCTGTCTCACACTCTTCCCCAGTGTTAAAATTAGATCTGTCTGGCCTGGGGGCCTCACCACCAGATCTTTTTGTTAAAGAGACCAAGCGCTTGAAATGCTAAAGAAACCCAGTATTTGAAATGTTGAACAGACCCAGCACTTGAAACATCAAGAGACCCAATGTTTGAAATGCTGAAGGTTCTAACAACTGTTATTGCCGTAGGTGGGGTGGAGAAGTCGATCTCCGCTCCAATGGCGTGCATCTCAAATAGCCTCTGGCAGTCATGTCCAGCTCCTGGCCTTCCCGTGACAGAACTGTTTAAACAGACAGAGAAGGGGCGAAGGCGCCTGAAAACCAGACACTTAGGGTAGATGAGAGGCATGTTTGGTAGCTCATCTACCGTTGCTGGTGAGATTCTTCAGCTGCCGTGTGTGGAGCAGTGCTCCTTCCGGCCAGTGAAGAAAAGTGCAAATGGGGTTGCCGCGTGGCACCACTGCGGAAAAGGTGGTAGAAAGGATAAAAGCGAAGCAAACAGTCACACCATGGCACCTCTGGTCTGGAGGTTGGCCACGTCCTAAGTGCACTCATATCAGGTGAAATGCCTGAACCGGCTTAACCCAGAGGTTAAGACACTGCTGGCGAGACTCTTCGGATGTCGCGCATGGAGTGAAGCTTCTCCCGATCAAGGAGGAAACTGCTGAGAAGAAGTAAGGGTTGCTGTGCGGCGCTGATGTGAAAAGGTGAAGGAAAGGATAAAGTGAAGTTTAATCGGTATGTCCAGTAGTTTCGCTGTGAGTGCTACACATACCACGGCGCCTCTGCTCTAGAGGCCGGTCACGTCCGAAATACACCTACACTGGTGAAATAAGCTTAAACTGGCATACACCAGAGGTGAAACTTGATGGCTAGGCATGTCACGCCACCTCCGCTCTAGAGGTCGGTCACGCCTGATATACACCCATACTGGTGAAATATGCCTAAACCGGCTCACACCAGGGGTGAAACTTGACGGCTACACATGTCATGGTACCCCTGCTCTAGAGGTTGGTCATGTCCCAAACACGCCCATACTGGGAAAATATGCCTAAACCGGCTCAACCCAGGGGTGGAAGTCACTAGTGGCGAGGATTCATCCTCCTAGACAAAGCTCCATCCTGGTCACAACTAGGAAGGGTAGTGGTCATGACCACAAAATGCTGAAGTCGGAGACACTGGACCAGGGCAGTCTAGATTGGCAACCACCTCTTACCCGGCGGCGATGTATGCGTATCCTAATCACGCTGAGGTTTTCTGGTGAGAAAGTCCAACACTGGACTGGATGGGCAACCACCCCTCACCCGGCGGTGATACACGGGTATCTCAAAACACGTCAAGGTTTTCCGGTGAGAAAGTCCAACTCTGGCCTGGGTGGGCTACAACCTCTCACCCAGCGGAGATGCACTGATATCCAAAATACATTGAGGTCTTCCGGTGAGAAAGTCCAACTCTAGCCTAAACTGGTGCAATGAAAACCACAGTGTCACGCAATTCCACTTCTGAGACCCACCAAGAATACAGGCTAAAGCCCTGCGATACTCTGAACCTCTTGTGGTCCTCTCGGGGATCCACGAAAGGACCACACGGGGGACCACGGGACTTAATGAGGACCAGAGGTGTAAATTCAGTAGGATCACAGAGCGGTCTTGTTGGTAGAAGTGAGAAGAAGAAGAAATACTGAAGAGACCTAGCACCTGAAACAGTGAAGAGAAAAGGCTAGTAAAGAAAAAAATACCAGCCAAACTGACAGACATTTTATGATGATGATATGGCAGCTGGATGCATGTATGCAACAAACAAACAGCAACATTTTCCTATCTCATGAAACATCAACATCAACTTCGACATACAAGCTTTACTTCAAATCAATTTCAAAATATGACAGGTTTGTATTTCAGCAAAAACTAGTATAAGAACACATACACTCAGTAAAACTGAAACTCAAAATATGAATTACCCACTCCTATATCAGTAATGTTTACATACTATTACATATACCACAAGCAGCTTTTTAACAAATGCTTTGCATACCATTATTTACAATATATAACACATGAACAGCTCTTTACAAATGATTTACATACTGTAATATTTGCCATATGTCCAAAGCAGCTTTATTATTTACAAACTGGTATACTTGGCATATGACTAAAACTTATTTACAGATGGTTTACATATTATTCATATACTGTATAATCCATACAGCTATTTACATATGGTTTACATACTGCTTCATATACAGTATGACCTATTAACAACTATTTACAAACAATTCATGTTACATATACTAGATGATTTAAAAACAATTATTCATAGACAATTTACATACTGTTTATAGCACATACTTATCTGTTGGAACAAATAAAATGCTGTTCATTTTAGTTGTCACTAAGCACTGAGTAACTAAGCAACACATGAATGATTTATGACAAATGATATTAAAACAGATGCAGTCTTTATTTTTTCCCACTTTTTTCAGATGTCCAATCTGGCTAATAATGCAGCAAATCTCAACAGAGCTCCGCCCAACTTGGCTCAGTACCAGAGCTCTGCCCAACTTGGCTCAGTATCAGAGCTCTGAGATTCCATGTTATCTGACCCAACATTGCTTCAAATCTTATCAGACCCAATGTTAACTGACCCGACATTGCTTCAAATCTTATCAGACCCCAAAAAGTTTGTACTGATGAATACGATTGTGTTAGATTTTTCTGCATTTGTGGGTAAAAAAAAAATCTCTGGCAGCCAAAACTTCAGAAATCTTTCAAATCATGTTCCCTTAAACGTGTTTCTATCTTTTTTTTTTAAAGCAAAAAATAAAACCACAAGTTCTCTGCTACCTAGTCAGTAGCTGACCACAAACTGCCAGCTAGTGTTGACATCAGTACCAACTCCATAACTAGTGGTATCATTCCTCTTCATTCCCAGAATGTTAAACCTGGTACCCATTTTCTGTTGAGGTTGGGTGAACTCAAGCCAAACTTACATCCAATCAATATCTCAAACATACAGTCATTCATTTTTCTTCAACTAACAAGCAGAAAAATCACACAAAAAAAGTACAATTCAGTTCTTTGTACAAGCTTGTACATTGTAAAAAAAAAAAAAACAACAAAAATTAATAATTTCAAAATGTACACTTTATGTTAGTAAAACAAATCAGGCAGACACCCAATAAGCTTATAAAATAAAAAAAAAATACTCAGTACAACATGGTAAACAGTGCGATCAACAAATCTCAACAAGGTTATTATCTCTGCACAATATTATGACACTGTTTAATGAAAGACATGCATGTTTAGTTTGGCAAAAAATGGCTGGCACAAATAGGAAACATGGTAGGAAAAAGAAAGCTTTAAAAAACTGTTCTCTTTCTGAAAAAAAAAACAAACTAAGCTTCATATTGTAAGAAGTTCATCTGTCTATGGGGTCTTGAAGAATCTAAACCTAGCCCCAGGGAAACAACAAGGATGGAAACTGTACAACATGCATGAGGAGCTCTTGCTGATGATGACATTCATGGAGGCAACTTGTCTCTTTATCTAGAAGGCTGAGAACATGAAGCTGAACACAGATAGGACAACATTATAACAAAAATGTAATATATATTCAGAAACATTTTAGTAAGAAATGCTAAATTATTGAAAACAAAACATACATTTCTTTTCACATGAGAAGGGAAATGCACACATTGTTATGATCTGAGACAGAACTAGACAGTAAAATGATAGACAACAGAGGCAACCAGTAAGAAAGTTCACTGAATCAGGAACTGAAGATAAAAGAAAAATCACGCTGAACTGATGCCTTCAGAACATTTCAAGAATACACTAGGAAGAATGTGTGACAAACAAGGATGGGAACCAAACAGATGGGAAGTGGGAACATTATTAAAGAGGCCAAAACATGAGATGAAAATTGCTGGGCCACATACTATGAACGGAAAGAACAAGACACCCCTTTACTGCCTTGACTTGGACACCTCAAAGGAAAAGAAAGAGGAGCAGGCCATTAGGAACATGGAGACACACAGCACAGGAGGAACTAAAAGAAGTAGGAAACACATAGTCGGAGGTATCCCAACTTGGTCAAGACAGAATAACAGGATTGGCAGAAGAACCTTTGTTGATGCCTTATGCTCCTTGGAAGTATAGAGAACTGATGATGATGATGATGTAGCAGAACTGATACTTGTTTTTTAACCATAACCTCATCAAATACCGAATAACATTGTTGAGGGAAACTTGAATATCAAACAACAAGCAGTTGGCATCAGAGTTTATCAGCATGTAAACAGTTTCAACAAGACAATAAGAAAGAAAATACAGTGACTAAATGTCTTCTTATTTATAAATACAAAGAATTCTCTGAAATGAAATAATGTTAAGAAAAAAAACTGAGTATTATCTTATCCTCTGTTTATTTTTATGAAGTATTGTTAGATTATATTTTATTTCCAAATGCTACTGTGACCTGTCTGTGTCCGCCTGAAAACAAAATTTTGGAAACTTAGATCTTTTTTACTTGAAAGAACAAAAAAAAAAAAAACTTGCCTTCTTTAGTATTATTTTGGTTCCAGTACAGACACTGATATATTGTACTCACATTCATATTTTGTTTGGTGCTTGTTTTGGCCCTCAGAACTTGTAATTCATTCAAACGAAAATCCTGGCAAGCTAAAATAATTTCACAGCATTCAAGGACACTTTGAACACATCTGGAGGCACAGATAAGGAATTATCATGCACCTTAACATATCGTGTTTGAAAATTTATTTCAAGATGGCCATTCACAGCTTTATCTGAAGCTAACTCTTCTCAGTTTTTATTTTCCATGTAATTCAGATCTCAAACACAGCTTGCTAGGTAGGTGAAACAACAGAACACAATGTTGTATGGTTAGACCTTGAAAAAAAAATCACAGACAATGCACTTTTGGATGTGAGAGAAAGAAAAATCACAATTACCTGAGACTTGAACCACAGACTCTGGTAAGATTAAGCAGCCGACCAGCCACAAGAGAACAGTAAGATTTTTTTTCCCCGAGGTCTAATCATAGAACATTTGGCTTTGTTTTACTGTACAAAAGCTGGGTTACTGAAGACTTTTTATAGATACAAGACGTGGTCATTCTGCCAGTTTGAAGTTCTCAGAGTTTGTGAAAAGAAATTGTCTTTCATCGATCTAGAACAACCACATTTTTGGCCCCAATCATCCAGTGATGTCAGCACCTGCTGCTTCCGACAAGCTGGAGGGGACTGGTAACGCCCAAAAAGGTATGAAAATGGCCCCGCAGGCTAAAAGACTGTGGGCTATGCCTAGGTCCACTGCGGCTTCCACTCATCGGGATCTTCACCGGTGCAGCGTAGAACAATGACGAGATCCTCAGCCACGGGAGTAGGTTAGAACACTTATGGATTTGTCCAACGTACAATGATGAATGTATCTTCCTTGAAACAAAAACAAAAACTGATACTTGAACGATTCCCCCATCTTTCTGCATCCTCTTACACATGGAAAAGTTTCCCCTCATCTTCTGAATCACTTTTACTCTGGAAGGAAGTAGCGAAACAAATTAAAAAGGGAAGCATTGAAAGTGTCACTGATCACACTTTTTTTTTTCTAATTCATGACTTATTGATGTAAGATATTAAATATCAAAAGCTACTAAATACTTCTGATGACTAAGATAAATAAATATCACAGAAATATCAAAACTGTAAATTACTTATAGTGACTCAGATCCATAAATATGCTATAAATATCCAAAGTCATCAGTTCTTAAAGTGACTTAACTCTTTCCGCGCCGGCGGGAAAAACGCGGAAGTATCGTTGGGTGCCAAGCAAAATGCGCTGGTGTTTAGAAAATTGAGGGGTATCGTTGAAAAAGTGAATTTAAAATATTATTTCCATGTTTAAAAAATACTAAATATACATTTAAAAAAAGGTAAATGAATGAAGTTTCCAGAAATGTATAGTTTTTGTGGGAAAAAAGAATTGGTGAGAAAATTAGACGAAATATTTAGCCCTCCTCTACCCCAAAAAAAAATTCTAAAACTCTAATGGTTGTCTACTTATCAAGAGCTGTAAATATCCACTTGTTACACACAATTTGAAGATAAAATGAATTCCTTCCAAGAAATATCACTTTTACACAAACTGAAAAAAAAAAAACAGAAGCAGAACAATGAAAGTAGCAAGAAAAGATAAAAGAAGCAGACGTCACTACTAGCTTTGTCAGACTGAGAACCATTGTTAGAATCAGCATCACTGTCAGAATCACACCGGTCAGATTTTGATTTCTCGTCAGTACTGACACTTTTCCTACCAAATATTGTCACAAACATCTCTCTACAAGCTATTGTACTCTTTCTAACAGTTCTAGCGCTATGTGAGGTACATAGAGTAAAATCTGCCATGTAGAGAGGCGTGTCCAATGTTCGAATTACTTATAAAAAACTTCACAGAATTCAACAAATAGCTTCACAAAATGTCTGCTCCACATGCCCACGCTGAGTAAAAAGGAAGAAGGTTATTTCTGACATGCGCAGTTAACATTCAAAGCAAAAGGTGGATTGGAGTGATTTCGAGAATTAAAATTATCGCTACAGTGACAATTGGTAAGCATCGGGAAACTGGAAATGTTGCTCCAGCGACCAAAGGCGCCGAAAGAGTTAAATCTATAAACACCAACATAAACATTCAAGCTATCATTAGCTTTAGGTGCACTGAAATCTATAAACATGACATAAATATAAATGAATACAAAGGTTTTATTTTTATTTTGGGACACCTTGTAAAAATTATTTCATTTTGAGACACCCTGTAAATTTATCACTGAACACTTTTCATCTACGTAGTTCACTATGAACTGCTGAATATATAGCATGTGCTCTTACTTCTGTGTTCAGACTTTGAACTTTAGATAGCAGGTCATCTTCCATAGACATCTTTCGTCCCAGCTCTATAGCACTAGCACTCCCTGTTGAGAAAATACAGTTATCACAGAGTTATGGGGAAGTGGTTAAATGTTATTGAATATGGCCATATGAACATGATGTATCACATTAAACAACTGTGGTAAACTGGTGAAAACTATCACATTAAACCGCTGTGTTAAAATACAGGAAAATTTGAGTATCACATGAAACAACTATCTCTTTAAACAAAGTGTGAAAATGGTGAAAAATTAAAACACTCCACTAAACAAATGTGTGAAAATAGTGGAAAATGAAAGTATTACATTAATCAACTGTGTGAAAATAGTGGAAAATGAAAGTATCGCATTAATCAATTGTGTGAAAATAGTGGAAAATGAAAGTATCATATTAACTGTGTGAAAATAGTGGAAAACTAAAGTATCACACTAATCAACTGCTGTGAAAACGAAATTAGAATTTACAGAACAATTACAAATACTGGTTTTTATATAGTAAAGCAGCACAAAAAAATACGTATAACTCTGAGAAGGAATTAAAAGCTACTATTATTAACTGACCACATGAAACTCTGAACAGGAGACACTGTTAAGAGAGGCCAAATTAGTAAGCATAGAATCCCTTGATGAAGTTGGAAAAAACTCGCCAAAACAGGAAAATTTGATGATCTACCATGTGAGCCCTATGTGACGGCACAGGAAGGATGTAAGATTATTAATCAATGTTTAACTTCAAATAAGAGGGACAACCAAGAAGTAAAGTTAATGTGCTTGTCACGTAGGCAAGTCTGGCTGTGCTGGATTGATTGGGTGGTTTCTGACCTTGACAAGCGGCTGATGCAATTGCTATACTTCTGACATCACTTACTTAGTATCTGTAATGATGTAAACATAGCCGCTCATTTGTCTGAATGCACCGCTTTCAAGCAGCAAGGTGTGGCTAGAAGGTGTGGAACTCATTCATTGCAGAATGTGTGTGCATTATCACAAGGGCAAGTGTATGAGCCAGAGACATGTGGATAAATGGATACAAAATTTCAAGGCCAATAAATAAACGTGTTGGATGAATGCTGTCCAAAAAAAAAAGTGCTGCTGCTCCATGATAATGCTCATCCCCCACATAGCATCAGCAACTCAACAAGCAACAGCTGAGTTGAAGTGTTGGGTGTTACCACATGGCATCAGCAACTCAAGAAGCAACAGCTGAGTTGAAGTGTTGGGTGTTACCACATGGCATCAGCAACTCAAGAAGCAACAGCTGAGTTGAAGTGTGGGGTGTTACCATATGGCATCAGCAACTCAAGAAGCAACAGCTGAGTTGAAGTGTGGGGTGTTACCACATGGCATCAGCAACTCAAGAAGCAACAGCTGAGTTGAAGTGTGGGGGTGTTACCACAACGGGTCTACAGTCTTGACTAAGCGCAGTGTGACTCATGTTTTTGGACCTTTGAAAGACACTCTTGTGAGGGTGCCACTTTGAAAGACACTCTTGTGAGGGTGCCACTTTGAAAGACACTCTTGTGAGGGTGCCACTTTGAAAGACACTCTTGTGAGGGTGCCACTTTGAAAGACACTCTTGTGAGGTTGCCACTTTGAAAGATACTCTTGTGAGATTGCTACTTTGAAAGACACTCTTGTGAGGTTGCCACTTTGAAAGACACTCTTGTGAGATTGCCACTTTGAAAGACACTCTTGTGAGGTTGGCACTCTGAAAATGATGAACAGCCACAGGAAGCAGTGCATTCATGGCCGCAGGAACCCTCTTATCTGCAGAACCAGAAACCTTGTAGACAGATATAAATTATATGTTGAATGACACTGGGACTATATTGAGAAATAATCTTATTATTAACAGAAAGTCTTTAACACTTATTAATATATGATAACAATGACCTTTTTTTTATTCTCCCTTGTACAACTCACAGAATGACTGCAAAGACTATATTTTGCACAGTGATAGGTATAAAGACTATAATTTGCACTATACTGAGAGCAGAGACTACACTTTGCATGACAAAGGAAGGAAAGACCATACTTCACACAACAATGACAGCAAAGTAAACTTCACACAACAATGACAGCAAAGACTAAACTTCATACAGTTATGACAGCAAAGACTAAACTTCACACAACAATGAAAATAAAAGACTAATATGCTGATGTATGACATGGTTAATCAAGATCAATGGACCAGAGCTAGTTAAAACCCTGTTTCATCATCTCTTTTTGATCTTTCTGGTAAGAGACTGCTGAGCTCAACTCAGCCTGCTAGAAGGGGAGGGGCTTGACATGATCCTCATCCCTTAGGTGATGGAAATATTCTAGAAAAACAATCCTGCTTCTTGGGTAAAACTCAGTGAGTTCATGCAAATTCCAGTAACCCACTTCCCATCCAGCATCAAGGATGTGCTTCAAAATCATCACTGATTGTATATATCATGACTCAAAATGCCTCACACAGATGACTGTCCATGTGGCAGTTGAGTCCAGACCCCAGAACATATCCTTCAAGAGTGCCAAAACTATGCGGACCTGAGGCGTGAGACATGGCCAGAGAACACAAGCTTGGGGCAAAAGCTTTGGGGCTTCTATCAGGATCAGGAGAGGACTGCGAGCTTTGACATATCGACAGGGATCTGGATCTGATGCAACCAACAACCTTGAGTGCAGAAGAAGAAGAAGAAGAAGAGATCATGAGCTGTAGGTCCATGAGCTGAAGATCAAAGAAGAATATAAGTATAGTAATGTACAACAGTATGAAATTTCAAATATTTCTGAAATGGGCATACCAGCCTTCACATGTCTGATTGTAGCAAACTCCCTGTAGCTCCCACTGTTTGAAGAGTCCAAAACTTGAGTCCCACTGAGCCATCCATGTGAGGAAACAAGTGAAGGGTGAGGTGAATGTAGAGGAGAGTGACACAGAGCATGGAGACTTGAGCTTCTGGCCATTGATGATGGGGAGCGCTGGTACACTTTCACCACAGCCTCTTTCTCTACCAGCTGAGTCTGGAGTTGCTTCACCCTGATGGAAGATGAGACCAGCTTCATTTGTTACCTGCATGAAACAGGGCTTCTCACTTGTGCCTGCTGACAGGAGTGACCCTAAATTACTCTCTCTCATTCTTGGATAGTTTCTGAAACTTTGATTAAAGTTAAAGAATAAAATAGAGATTACTGTAGTTTTTATTTTGGTATTTTTCTTTCTCTCTCATGTCTCTGTGCTGTGTGTGCCCTTTTTATTTTGAGGCATGTCCTATCTAGTTTATCCTCAGGCTTTACTTTGATTTTGTTCCAAAATATTGTATGCAGGAAACTGTACTGTAGAACACCTTAGGTCATCAGAGGAAGCGGCAAGAATGAAGTCCCTCCAATCATCCCTGTTGTTCTTTACCTCCCTCCATGTCTTCCTTGTCTCTAAGAATTTTCATAATTTCCCTTCCCCAAGTAGAATGAGTCGTCCTTGGTTTATTATCTCTCTGGGGGAGTTCTGAGATATGTTAGCTGATGCCTGGTTCTCTCAGTGTGTGGCAAATCCACCTTCATTTCCCAGCCATGATTTGTAGGTTTACAGGCTCTTGTCCTGCTCTCTCCCAGACCTTCTCATTCCTGGTCTTGTCTACTTTCTCTTAGATCTTCTTATTCCTGGTCTTGTCCTGCTTTCTCCTAGACCTTCTTGTTCCTGGTCTTGTCCTACTTTCTCCTAGACCTTCTTGTTCCTGGTCTCGTCCTACTTTCTCCTAGACCTTCTTGCTCCTGGTCTTGTCCTACTTTCTCCTAGATCTTCTTATTCCTGGTCTTGTCCTACTTTCTCCTAGACCTTCTTGCTCCTGGTCTTGTCCTACTTTCTCCTAGATCTTCTTATTCCTGGTCTTGTCCTGCTTTCTTCTAGACCTTCTTGTTCCTGGTCTTGTCCTGTTTTCTCCTAAACCTTCTCATTCCTGGTCTTGTCCTGCTCTCTCCCAGACCTTCTCATTCCTGGTCTTGTTCGCTCTCTCCCAGACCTTCTTGTTCCTGGTCTTGTCCTGCTCTCTCCCAGACCTTCTCATTCCTGGTCTTGTCCTGCTTTCTCCTAGACCTTCTCGTTCCTGGTCTTGACCTGCCATTTGATGTTTAGAAGCTCTGTGACAGCTAGTACATAAAGCAGGTTGCTTACTTTGCTTTGACATAAAAAAGTAACCCAATTATCTGCTAGCAACACAAGCTCCATGACTACTGGTAAACAAAATGGGTCGCCTACTGTTTTCTGGCATGAAAATCTGCACAGTCATCTACTGTCTTGTTACTTGTAGTAAACAAAGTGGGTTGCCTACTTTGCTTCTAGCTCAGCAACTTTCTTCTGTGACTGGTGAAGTTCCTCCATGTGCCTTAGCTTCTCAGTCTTGACCTCATCAATCATCTTTTCTATATCAGATGAGTTCTTTTCCAGTGCTGCCAGACGTACTTCTCTGAAAAAAAAAACAAAAGTTTAGGTAAGATTTTAAAAAATGACATCTATGACATTTTAAACCACAGACTCCCCAGTCTTGTCATATTTACAGATGATCAGGAATGATAATGAAATAATGACATTTAGCATTAATTCAGGGACAGATTCTTGATAAGGCTTGGCCTTATCCCATATTAAACCTTTCTGACATGTTCACTTTCTACTCCCATGACTGGTTCTACACATTCCAATCTTCTATATGAAGCGAGAATGACATCACTGCACATTCTGAACCTGAAGATCAAGAACTGCGCAATGGCTCATCACCTCTACTCTCATCAAGGTTTTTTTCACTGTGGTGCTACAGACAATGAGTAGTATGATGACATTCTCCCTCGTAAAATAAAATCTGAGCACTTATGGACTTGTTCAAACTCTCTCTTTCTCTCTCTCTTTCTGTGAACCTCAAGTGCCCATGGCACAAGGGGCTTCTGCATGGGGTTTCCAAACCGCAATAATGATAAACTTCTAACATTTTTTAAAAAGATGTCAAAGGCCAAACATTATTTATTTGCATGTGCTTATCTTACTCTCTGCCATTCTTGTTTCCGGCCCACTTTCCTCACTCTTTCTATCTTTTCATAAAACTGAACCATACGCCTCCATCTACTGTCATTACGAGAACCAGTTTTACAGAAGTAATCATTTCTCTTATCTCTCACATCCTAAGCAAAGACCCATACAGTGACTTACTTTGGTACCTGGCTTGCCTCCTCCATTTTGAACTGTCGTAGTGTAGTCTCCTTCACATATTTTTGCTCCAACTGCAAATAAAAAAATGATTCTATGACTGAATTTAGTCACAAAAACAAAATTGCTACAAAAACTATGGTTTAACTCCACAGCTTAAATTAATTAGAACATAACTGCCTTATAGTACATGATTTAAATATGCTGGTTTAACTTTATAATCTGTTTTCATTCAGAAACAACTGCTAATAAATCATAACTTTACGAATTAAAACATCAATGAAAACGCAATGAAGTAAATGCATTTTCAAGTTGTCGTCGTCATCATCATCATCATCATCATACTCTGAAGCACATACGGCTGAGATTAAAATTATCTTGTGCTTCTCTAATTCCTTTCATGTGCCTTTTGTACTTTAAGGTTATGTCCAAAACACTGGTTCCAGACTGACTCTATCTGTCTGTCTTGCTAATGTCTAAGTCTGACTGTCTGTCTTGATGTCTAAGTCTGACTGTCTAACGTCTAAGTTTGACTGTCTGTCTCACTGATGTCTATCTGTCTTGTTGATGTTTAAGTCTGACTGTCTCACTAATGTCTAAGTTTGATTGTCTGTCTTACTGATGTCTATCTGTCTAAGTCTGACTGGCTGTCTTGTTGATGTCTAAGTCTGACTGTCTGTCTTGTTGATGTCTAAGTCTGACTGTCTGTCTTGTTGGTGTCTAAGTCTGACTGTCTGTCTCATTGATGTCTATCTGTCTTGTTGATGTCTAAGTCTGACTGTCTCACTAATGTCTAAGTTTGACTGTCTGTCTTGTTGATGTCTATCTGTCTTGTTGATGTCTAAGTATGACTGTCTGTCTTGTTGATGTCTAAGTCTGACTGTCTGTCTTGTTGATGTCTAAGTCTGACTATCTATCTTGTTGATGTCTAAGTCTGACTGTCTGTCGTGTTGGTGTCTAAGTCTGACTGTCTGTCTCATCGATGTCTATCTGTCTTGTTGATGTCTAAGTCTGACTGTCTCACTAATGTCTAAGTTTGACTGTCTGTCTTGTTGATGTCTATCTGTCTTGTTGATGTCTAAGTCTGGCTGTCTGTCTTGTTGATGTCTAAGTCTGACTGCCTGCCTTTCTGATGTCTAAGTCTGACTGTCTCACTAATGTCTAAGTTTGACTGTCTGTCTTGTTGATGTCTAAGTCTGACTGTCTGTCTTGTTGATGTCTAAATCTGACTGTCTGTCTCAGAGCACTTACCCCTACATTTCTGACACAATACAACAAAAGCAGAGCACTTACCCCTACATCTATGACACAATACAACAAAAGCAGAGCACTTACCCCTACATCTATGACACAATACAACAAAAGCAGAGCACTTACCCCTACATCTATGACACAATACAACAAAAGCAGAGCACTTACCCCTACATCTATGACACAATACAACAAAAGCAGAGCACTTACCCCTACATCTATGACACAATACAACAAAAGCAGAGCACTTACCCCTACATCTATGACACAATACAACAAAAGCAGAGCACTTACCCCTACATTTTTGACACAACACAACAAAAGCAGAGCACTTACCCCTGCAATTTCAGTCTCCAGCTGCAGTATTTTAGCATCTTTCTCTTCCAGCATCTTTTTCAGTGTACCAACAGTATCATCTTTACCAAGCTCTGTTTTCCTCATGATTACACTCTGTATGTAAGAGAGGTTTGTGATTAATTAACCAACTAATCAATCTTTCATTTATACTAAATGAACCAAACACTCCTGGGAGGCAGTAGAGAAGACTGCACTAGAATGATGGCACAGATGTCTGGGCCACAGCAGGGTCAAGACCCCGAACCATCTTTCTGTCAACGTTCTTTGTGATAGGTCTCAGACTGGTCAACAGGGCAGGAATTGGTCAGGTCCCTACAGCGATATCCTGAGAAGCATTGCATCTTTTCCTGCCTTCTCTAGCATCACTCCCTGTCTGCAGACAAGCAGTTTTCACTCACTCCCCACGTGACACGAATCATGTGCTTCAACATCCCCGACCACAGTTCCAAGTAGGCGGAATAAAGAACACTTCTGGGTCTGATTATTTTTAAAATGAGACAGATAAAGCATACAAGACGTACATATCACAGATACTGTCTATATTTTATGTATATACATTTACATATAAGCAAATCACATTTATACATTTTCATGCTTTGTGTGTACACAAAAAAATAAATACAGAACAACAACAGAAATAAATATCAAAGAAAAAACTCTCCAAGTAGATCACAAAAAAATAAATATAGAACAACAGAAATATATATCAAAGAAAAAACTCTCCAAGTAGATCACAAAAAAATAAATACAGAACAACAACAGAAATATATATCAAAGAAAAAACTCTCCAAGTAGATCACAAAAAAATAAATATAGAACAACAGAAATATATATCAAAGAAAAAACTCTCCAAGTAGATCACAAAAAAATAAATACAGAACAACAACAGAAATATATATCAAAGAAAAAACTCTCCATGTAGATCACACAAAAAAAATAGAACAAAAGCAGAAACATATATCAAAGAAAAAACTCTCCAAGTAGATCACAAAAAAATAAATACAGAACAACAACAGAAATATATATATCAAAGAAAAAACTCTCCATGCTGACCACATAAAAGACAAAATTCCCCATGCAGATCACATAAAAGACAATATTAACGACGAAGAACACATAAAAGTGAAAACTATCCACGAAGACTGTAGACAAAACTCCCCATGTATAAGACAAAACTCTCCATGTAGATCACATAAAAGCAAAACTATCCATGTATATCACATTAAAGGCAAAACTATCCATGAAGATCACATAAAAGACAACTCTCTCCATGAAGATCACATAAAAGACAAAAATATTCACGAAAATCAGCCTTTCACAAAGATTTTTATCCTAAAGGATCCTTGAAATAACATTAATACCTTCAGGAACCCATGCATACAAGTTATATCTATACTTCATATTATGTTATTGTGATCAGTTAATATATTTAGTAATCTAATGATAACTACCAATGCTATTTTGGGTCACAGATGATATTTTTCTGTAGAAACGTTGAAAAAAACAATGCTCATTATGTTCGCTTATATCATGGTCTCTCATATGACCTCTGGCAACCTCATGCAGAATCTAAAAGTTCCACAAAGCAACATTTAGAAAACTCTGATTCAGACACATCAGTACTTTCAGTGACTCAAGCATTCTCCTCCTCTTTCAGCCTCTTCTTCACTGTTGATGTGCCAGATTGTTGGAAACTGTCTCTAGGATAAAGTCTACAGGCTTCTCCAGCTTCCGGTGAGCAGAAGACCCAAGGCCTTGCCACAGGTTCAGGCTAGACTGCCTAGGCAGATCTGAATATGCTGGGCCACTTGTTGAGGTCTATAATCTTGTGTCTGTATTCCCTGAGAGAAGAACTGCATGAAACATGAATGGGGCAGAATTTCCAATCACAGAACGTTGGGCTTCTCAGGCTTCAGGGACAAGGACAATGTTCCCAGTCAAATAATGCTGAGCTTCTAATGGAAACTATTACCGAGCGACACTTTTATAAACACACCTTATCTTGTGTCTTGTGTATTTCCAGCTCTTTCTCCAAGCGAGCCCTCAACTCCTTTTCCTTTTCCTTCTGCTTTTCAGAGGCTGCTTGGAGGCTAGCCAGTGCCTTCTGGAGCTGCTCAACCTTCTCATAATAGGTCTGCTTTTTGTGATACTGAAACAGAGTGAGCAACTTTACAAACTAATTATTACTTATCACCTAAACAATCAATACATCACAGATATTTGAACAAAATGTCTATTTTCGATATATATCTTACTCTTTTGAATTATAAGTCAATGTATTTTATGCCACATCTGATGGACTCAACTTATACAAAAGACCAACATATGTATAAGAAGACAAGACATCATCAGAATGTGTGATTATAAAAACAAAAACTCTTTTCTGAGCAATCCTTTGAGTAAGCAGTTTTAGAGTAGGACAGTTTAAAATTGTAACATAAGAACAGCATTAATGGTGTATATAAAAAAAATCATCCAAATTTGGAAGTAAAAGACAGAAGATAAACAGCATTAGACATGAAAGCATGGCTCCAAGATGTCTTAATTTATGCATCACAAACCACTGTCACTTTGGCAGAAATTTCAACAACTCCCCACAGACTAAACTCTTAACCCACCAAACAACATCCACAACCCAGGGACAATTTCAACCATGATGTTTTGTCAGGAAATGACATGATGCCTATTTTTAGCATTTACAGTAGTTTAAAATCACCGACTCCAGATTGTGGAACAAAGCCACGTAACTGTAATTATTAAAAAGAAACCTTTTCTTGAAGGCAGTTTAAACAGTTCATGATAAGTTAATATTTACTGAAAATATTTTTACTTTTTTTTCTAAAAGTGAATAGTGCCTATTGCTGGGTTCATATTTACATGCAGCGAGGCATTAGTTAGGCCTATACTGATAAAGGCTGCGATATATAGTGAACTGACTTGCATGTTCATTATTAATCATTATTACATATGTAATATGTAATGTATCTATGTTTCAATATGTAAAAGTATGCTTACATGTTACAATATGTAAAAGTATGTACATATGTTACAATATGTAAAAGCATGTGTATATGTCACATTATGTTTATATGATACAACGTGTAAAAGTATGTATATATGTGACACTATGTGACAATATATGAAAGTATGTGAATGTTAAAATATGCAAATGTATGTAAATATGTTATAATATGTAAATGTATGCAAATATAATATGTAAAAGTATACATGTATATTACAATATGTATATAACATGTTGCAATATGTAAAAGTGTGTTAACATTTCTGTTTTATACTAAAATCAGGTTAAATACACCACTGACATATGATCCGAAAAAGAAAAAAACTGACCAACCCTGGTGTTACTTGCAGACTGTAGTTCATAAATATGTAAGTCTGTGTAGGTTATGTTATCATATACATTGTATGTTCTGTAGCAGAGGTAGGTAACATTATTGTACCTTTCTGCTACAAGTGTGGGAAATGAAATGTGAAATTAGCTGCACAACGAAAATTTGTTGAATTAAACTGGCGCGTAATCAAATCTGAACAAAGCTACTCATTTTCGGTGACAGCACCTCTGGTAATAGAAATATACTCATTACTTAAGTGCCCTAGCATTTCAGATTGAAACATTTCTTTGTTTCAAACTCACAACCAGTATACATGTTCACAAAAGGTTTAGCAACATTCACTTTTAGGGACTATGGAGGAGAATTACTTGCCTCCGCACTCAAACTGTCACAAGTTGCAACTGGCTCACTCATGTTCTACAGAGTGACATGCCTTATAAGTTCATAACAATTTTTTTTCTGTGAGCTTGAAAGAAAAATCTTCTCTTTACCTCCTCCTCTAATGCCAGCACCTTAGACTGGGCATTCAGCAATGCATTTTCTAGAATGTCCACACGGGCTCTTTGCTCTGAAAGAGTTAAACAGAGTCGAGAGTTCTCCCCCTCTAACCGATCTCGGGTTGAAGTCAGATCCTGATCTGTGTAATCAATGCAAGAGATGGAGTTAGTTCACATTTACACAAAGTACAGAAAGAATTTAACATATCTATTCACATACTGCATAAGTTTTCAATGTCAACAAACAAAAGCTGGTCAAGACCCTTTGCTCAGAGTAATGTGCTGCTGTAATATTGCTTATGCAGATAGGGGCAAATGCATTGTTCATAACTTTGAAATCTTCAGTGAAATATGAGAAATCACTGAAGAAAACTCAACCATTTGAAATGATATTATTCATTCTGAAATAATAAAAATATTCAACCAGTAACAACGCCATGATTCATTCTGAAACGATACCACTACTCTATCAGAAATGATGCTAGTATTAAATCTGAAATCCAGTCTTGTTCATTCTGAAATGATACCATTATTCTATCTCAATGGGATCCATCCACCCACCCATCCATCCATTTGTATGTCCCTTGCGGAACTTTGCCTCCCTAACAGCACTCCTGTAGGTCTCTCGGTTGTGAGCAAGATGGCCTGCTGCTGATGCATCCATTTGCAGATCATCAATGATGCCTTGCAGCCATCTTGGCCTCCCTCTCTTTTTCCCATTATGTATCCTTCCAAGACGGTCTTCTCTACATTATCATGACGTTTAATGTGTTCAAAATATTTAAGTTTTCTCTGTTTAATCTTCTTTACTAGTCAGCCATCTTCAATATTAAGTTCTTGTAGTATGGATATTTTGTTTTTTTTTGTGTCCATGATATTTGAAGAACTCTTCTGTAGCATTTACTTTCATAGGCATTTATGTGTTTCTCAGCTGTTTTGTTAAGTGTCCTCAGGGAAATAGAAACTGAGGAAGACCTAGAAATACTTGGAGAAGGGGAATTATGACAGTGCACAGGAACAAGGGATACACAAGGAAGGAAGCAGAGAATAAACGCAAGAACAAGGACAACTGGTGGACCTTTATCTGCGGCCTATGCTTTCAAGGGATTGAAAGGCAATGGTGATGATGATGATATGACACAACATTTATTTTCTGTAACTTATAATGACGTAACACTAATTTACTATAACTTATATAAGGATAGGGTGTCTGAGTGGTGAAGTGGTTAGTGCACTGGTCTCTCATGGCGAAGGTTGGGGGGTTTGAATCCAGCCAGAGGCACCCCAGTCACCAAGCTGTAGAAATGGGTACCCGACTTCTTCTGCAGTTTGGGAAGGAAAGGCGGTAAGGCGTGATACTGACCATATTCACCCTCTAGTGTGATGACAGGTCAAGGAAAATATTGGCATGAACACCATATCCCTATGTGCCTCTAGGGCATGACAGGATTACCTTTACCTTTTATATGAGGATAGGGACCAATACAGACTCCACTATAATGTACATACCAAATTTAACAGTAATTTACTGTAACTTACATACATTTGTTTCATTTTTTGCATTAATTTAAATAATACAGTGTGTTTAAGTATTTAGATTTTTGCTTTTTCATTCTGTTTTGTATATCTCTGCTGGTAAGGGTAAAAGGTAATGGTAGTCCTATTATAGCAGTATTTTCTTTGATCTGTCAGCACGCTAGAGGATGTTGTGCTCAGCCTTTACTTACCCAGGTCAAGAAGAAGCCACTACATCTTTCTAAGGCTGGGTGACTGTGGCAAGATTCAAACCATCAATCTTCACCATGAGAGACTAGGACACTAATCACTTTGCCATTCGGACACCCATATCTCCACTCAGACACCCATTTCTCCATTCAGACACCCATATCTCCACTGAGTGAGACCACCTTCATATCTCAGACTTACTCTGTGACAAAAGCTTGGAAATCATCGCATCTTTCTCTGCCAGTTTGACTCTGACTTCTGTGTCACCTGTAGATAAAAATTTATGTCTTTTTTTTTTTTCTTGTAAAGCTGAGAAAAAAAAAGAACACAATCATCATGGGACTTCAAGACACACCAAGATATATTACAAGGTAGGCCTATTATCCCAGTACAATCATTGCTGGACTTCATGACACACAAATATATATTACAAGGTAGGCCTATTATCACAGTACAATCATTGCTGGACTTCATGACACACCAATATTTATTACAAGGTAGGCCTATTATCCCAGTACAATCATTGCTGGACTTCATGACCCACAAATATATATTACAAGGTAGGCCTATTATCCCAGTACAATCATTGCTGGACTTCATGACACATCAATATATATTACAAGGTAGGCCTATTATCCCAGTACAATCATTGCTGGACTTCATGACCCACAAATATATATTACAAGGTAGGCCTATTATCCCAGTACAATCAGTGCTGGACTTCATGACCCACAAATATATATTACAAGGTAGGCCTATTATCACAGTACAATCATTGCTGGACTTTATGACACATCAATATTTATTACAAGGTAGGCTTATTATCCCAGTATAATCATTGGTGGACTTCATGACACACCAATATATATTACAAGTAGGCCTATTATCCCAGTATAATCAATGCTGGACTTCATGACACACCAATATATACTCAGAAAGTAGGGTAGTCCTACTAAGCCAAGGTTGTATACAGAGAGGATCAAGTGTTATGCCCATATATGCCTTGATCTGTAGGCACACTAGTCATGCCTGGTCACGTTTCACTCCCTAGCTCCAGAAGAAACCAGGTACTCATTTCTACAACTATGTGACTCGGGCTGCCCCTGACCGAATTCAAACCATCAACATTCGCCATGACAGACTAATGGTCTAACAACTCTGCCACTAAGCGGCTCATATTCTGAAAAACAAACCAGAAGTGCTCCTTACAGTAAAGAAATATTAGTACTGACATTCTCACTGATGAATATGCACAAGAAGTATATGCAGTGTATCAACTGTTCCAATATCTTGTACAAGATTTCTTGGATACTGCAATTTTAGCAAAATCTATTCATGTACCAGATTTTTCACAGAAGTGCAGACTTTTAAACCAAATTTTAACTTGAAATACACACAGGAAAAGACAAAAAGAAATTAATTTAGATTACTTATCAGTTAGTGGTTTAAATTTTCTATTACAGATTTCATATAAGAATCAGACTACAGAGGAAGTGGGAAACATAAAACAGCGC
Organism: Achatina immaculata; assembly: GCA_009760885.1. Lineage (NCBI taxonomy): Eukaryota > Metazoa > Mollusca > Gastropoda > Stylommatophora > Achatinidae > Lissachatina > Lissachatina immaculata. Next base: position 2,043,950 of record CM019700.1, read on the forward strand.
TGTATATAAAACTGAATCTAAGTGATTCATTAAACAAAAAAATTGATAGGAAATGGTTTAGTTAAAGTTGTAATTACGATAAAAAAAGAGATCAAGAAAGACAGGATGATTTTATATTTCAAATCGGGTTCTTAACCAGGAGTGTCCTTATCCAGGTCCGACAAGTTGGGACGGGGGTGTTAAGGGGATCTGATTTCCCTGTTTTCCCCTCTTTTTTTTGTTACAGACAAAATTATAGGAGAGTTACTAATCTTTCTGCATATCGCAAAGGAGGGGTGGGGGAAGAGGAAATGATAATTACTGACCCCAAGGTCCATAACACTTAGAAGTGTGGGTACCAAATAATGGAGATACAGGACTCATTCTTTGAAGAAATTTTAAAAAAAAACTGTTTTCAAGTTAGACTTTCAGTTTTTCTGTCTCTAGTTACCCACATACAGAGCAAAACCAAGCTTTTGTCATATTTTAAAATCATCCTTGCTACATTTGGACTGATGATGATGATGATTTCGACAGTCTGGCAAAGTGATATGTGGGCTATTCTGGGCACTCAATTGGGCAAAGAACTGCTGCTGATGTAGAACAGCTTAAAATCTCTGTTCCAAGAGGCCATGTCAAAACTGAATAAGAAGACAAAGATCATCAAACATAGCAAACCACATTGCTGGCGATATTTTGCCGTGTATGGGGTGAAACTCTTCCCGGCCAATCAAGAAAATGCGAATAGGGTTGCCGGGGCGGCGCCGCTGTTAAAAGTGGAAAGGATGAAGTAAGTTTAATCGGTATGTCCAGCAGTCTCGCGGCGAGAGCTACTCATACATACATACATACAATCTAAATTTTGTTTCATCACACACTCCCTAGCCCCACCACTCACAACTGTTAACAAAGCATCCCATTCTTTGCTTGTTTATATACTTCCTGAAGACTGCCCTTTAAGGAATAATGCAGAATATTTTTAGAAGAGACCTCAGCTTAACCTTAGATTCTGTGTTACTTTAGGATGATATAGCGCGTGCAACATTTAGTCTGAATGTGTTATTACAAGACGTCGGTCAACCTGGCGCAAGACCTATTACATTCAGGGAGGCTGTGATAGGGACAACCTTCTCGAAAGGATATGTCACATGAATGAATGAATGTTTGGTCTGATACTGGAAGCATAAGATATATTATTTCCTATGACTCTACGCAGACAGTGTCAGAGTATAAATATTTATTAGTCTTTCTTTATCATACATGTATCGCTGGACAAACATCCATTAGTCTTCACTTATCATACTCATAGTTTTAATGATACACAACAACAACAGCGGCAGCAATAACAACTACAACAACAACAACAACAGCAGCAGCAACAACAACAGTGACAACAACAACAGCAGCAGCAGCGACAACAAGAACAGCAATAACAACAACAGTGACGACAGCAACAGCAGCAACAACAATAGTGACAACAACGACAACAGCAGCAACAACAACAACAGTGACGACAGCAACAACAACAGCAGCAGCAACAGCAGCAACAACAACGACAACAACAACAGCAACAACAACAGCAGCAGAAACATATTTAAAAATAAAGCACTTTTTCATACTACACAACGCTCCCAAAAAAAGAACCAAACTATTTCTTTCTGCAAGCTATTTATGACTTCACAAAGTGCACTACAAACATAAGGAAAGAAAAAAAAAACAGGATGAAATACCCATCCATTAACCCGGCCGTAAACAGCTCATACGTGTACCCCTACTAACAACAGACCAGAACCCCCCAACTTTACAGCAGTCAATTCAAATGTCCGAATATTTGTGATGAATACATCTGGCATTTTTGGAAGTGTAAGATACTTTAGCACTGAACCGCAGGAGAGCATTTACGACACGTCAGGTTTACTGACTAACATATAATGTTGACAATTCTGAAATGTCAGTCACACTTGTAGAACGCTGGGATTGAAGACAAAAAAAAACTGCTGGTTTAAAGTACATACAGTAAAAAAGGAAAGAGGTCTTCAAGGAATGCAATCAATAACAGCTAGTCTTAAGTACAAGACAGACTATATATAAAATATTGTAAATGCGAGGAAGGACGAATGTACTTTAATGGTGTACTTTAATATCAGATATTGCATTAGTGTTCCTGTTTTTCAAGAACTGTTTCATGTTATTGGGACACGCATGTGATATGATACTATAGTGCCCATAGTTTCTAAGATTTGTTCCATGCCAATGGGACACACACGGGATATGTTATTTGTAGCAGTAATGTGTAACAGAGTTGTTGTAGTGTCGTCTTATATCAACAGATGGGAGATAATGAGGTAGGCAACACAGGGTCTGAGAGGGCCCATGTTCTTTCAAGCTTCCAGGCGTGTACCACACGGACAGGCTCTCTCGTGAGTTCTTAACTTGCCTGTGTTCCCATGACCTAAAGAGTTATGCTGGCGGGGGCAGCAGCTCTTGGCAGGGTCACCCAAGCCAGATAGATCTGAGAGTAGTGACCAGGCAACGCACAACTCAAATTCTGCTGCCCTGCAGGATGACTGGGGAAAGCCAAAGGCTATAGAAAACAAACCCGAAAGAAATGTGTGCTGAAGATGGATGTAATGGGCCCGGGGTGCAAAGGGGCACAGATACGCGAACAATACAGATCAACTCCCGCCCATATGAATATACTGGACAACTCGTGTAATAACATACACACAGACGGGACAAGAACATCAAAACCGGCAAGCTTGGGACATCATCCTGTCTTGACATGAGACATTCTACGAAACACAACAAGCAGCTGTCTTCAGATAGAAGGGTGGAACTCTGGCAGGTGGTAGGCAGAACACAGGTAACAGTCCAGAGATCTATAACAGGGCTCCGAATTTTACGAAAACGCTAGCACAATTAATGTTCCTGTCCAGGGAATATACAAAACGTAAATCCGCGTGGAAGTAGGTTCTGTTATCATAGCTACTGGTTTCACATTACTTCACAGTGATTAGGGAAGTGCCCTCTTCATCCGAATGACCTGTATGTTGTAGTGCCCAGACGAACCTCTGTACGTTGTAGTGCCCGGACGAACCTCTGTACGTTGTAGTGCTCAGGACGAACCTTTGTACGTTGTAGTGCCCGGACGAACCTCTGTATGTTGTAGTGCCCGTACGAACCTCTGTATGTTGTAACATCCGGACGAGTCTCTGTATGTTGTAGTGCCCGGACGAACCTCTGTATGTTGTAGTGTCCGGACGAACCTCTGTATGATGCAGTGCCCGGACGAGCCTATAGCTACCTGACAATACGTCGGGTTAGACAGCATGACCCCGCCGAGAGCCGGATACTTTGAAGAACTACGCTGGCCCACGATCAGAACGGTTGGTGAGTCGACGTTGGCAGTTAGCGGTGGTAAGTTTGGGACGCGATGAGGAAAAGATGTGGCATTTATGTTAGAATTTTAAGACAGCAATTCAAGACAATATTAAAAAAAAGTGCACAGATTCAAGTATTTTGGTACAACGATAACATCGGATGGTAGGTGTACCACAGAGGTAAAAAAACAGAATATACCAGGCAAAAGTTTCAGAAAACGAAATCTATTTTGTGCAGTCCATTTTTGTCAACAGATACTAGGAAAAGAGTCTTGAAATGCTATACTGAGCCAGTACTACTATATGGAAGCGAATCATGGCCACTAACAGAAACAACAACAACAGCAGTAGAGGCAACTGAAATGTGGTTCCTACGAAGAATGTTAAGAACACCAAGGACAGCCTAAATAATAAATGAAGAATGCCCAAGGAAAGCCAGTGAGAAACTAAGCTTAATAAACACACTATGTGGGAGACAGTCAAAGTTCATTGGCCACGTAATAAGAAGAGGAGGGATAGAAAATATAGTGACAACAGGGAAAATCAGATGCGAGAAAGGGAGGGGTAGACCAAGAGAGAAAATCTTAGATGGCTTGACAGAATGGCATGGGAGAAGCACAACAACAGAGCTGGTGAATAACATGAAAGATCGGAAACTGTGGAGAGACATGGTCGCCAACGCCTCCAGACACTGCTCATGATGATGATGAATAAAACCTCGCCCAGCCGAACTACCTTCTCGAGGAGTTCCATCCAGTATGACATTTTGCCTTCATTTTGAATAATCATATAAAAGTAACGGATTGCCCTTTTACCTTCAATTAATTAGTGTATAGTCATACAGTACAACGGGAAATGGAGGCCATGGAAATGTGGTTCATAAGAAGGATGTTGAAAGTACCATAGACAGCTAAGAAAACCAATGAAGAAGTCTTAAGAGACGCTGGAGTTAAAAGGCATATTACAACAAAGATCAGAGGCAGACAAGCGAATTTTGTAGGACATTTTCTGAGGATAATTGGAACACACTGTGGCAAATTGAAAAATTGAGGGAAGAAGAGACAGAGGAAGAAGAAAGAGAGAGAAGTTACTGGATGGGCTGTCAGTGTGGCTAGGAAGAAAGTCACCCGCGGATCTCATAATCAAGTCTAAAGACAGGGAATTGTGGAGAGAAATGATCGCCTACGCCACGCGGCATGGCACTTGACTGATCGACTGACAGTCATACAACTATATACAAAACACTGCAGTAAAGCTGTGATACGAAAATGTATAAACAGAGAAGAAAGTAGGAACAGCTTCATTATTTAACGATAATATAAACTGAGAAGAAGCTGTTTTTCTTTGATAATGGCTCGCGCCGAAACGTTACAAGTTTGTTATCGTTAAATAATAAAGCTGTTCCTACTTTCTTCCCAGTTTATACATTTTGCCTTTTTACACTGTATGTTGAATAATATCCTCGGGCGCATGCTGGGCCGATGAATAAATAAACTTGATGATTTACGGAACTGTGATATAACAACAAAGAAAAATAAATTCCCTGTAAAATACTAACGGGGAGGGGATGGAGGAAGGGGAATGAAAGGGAGGAGAGAAACCACAACAGTTATTAAAAACAAGGAAGTGCAGGGACTGGGGGGAAGGGGTGGGGTGAAAGAGGAATGCTTAAAAAGAAAAAAAAAGTCATTCAGAGCTGCAGGAAGACTTGAAGGAATGCCTACAGCCTGACGGTAAGTTTCCAACTGACCGAGTTTTTGTCACAAACAAGACCTGGAGCCTCACTAGAACGCTTGGACGGCTTGGCCCGACTAGCAAGGAATGCAGGTGTGAGGAAGGGGGCCGTAGAGGTCTGAGAGCTACCGTCCGCTTCTGCGCGAGAGATGCACAGAAAATGGGCTCTCTCTGTGTGTGTGTGTGTGTGTGTGTGAGAGAGAGAGAGAGAGTGAGTGATATGGAGGAGCTGGACGGAGAGAGACATAAACGTCGGAGGAAGATAACAAACTGAATAAATATGACGGTAACAATGGCAGGTTATCTATTACCCTGGGAAGACTTATGAATCCAGGATGCAGAAAGTCTGGAAAAAAGGGGGGGGGGGTGCGGGGAAACAAGACAATACTGATCTGTCTGTCTGTTTGTCTGTCTTGTACGGGATGTCTTGGACCCTCACTATCACACATTTTTGTGGAGGGTTTCTCCCCTTTTCCTGTAAACTGCATCAGTGACCTGGCCAAATAGTTGCCAGTGGCCCAAAACCTGGATCATCGTTTAAAGCACATCTTCGAACAAATTTTCTACAACCTGAACTTGTACACCCCGTTATGACGTGTAATAATTATTATCATAATCATTATAGTTATCTTATCCAAAATGTTAAAATATGTTTCTGCTTTTGTCTTTGTTGGTTTTTGTTGTTGTTGTTGCTGTTAACATTCAACAAGTAACAATGTCAAGTATACACTGTTAGGAGGTTGATCGTCCGTAAAGTGGACAAATATGATGGCGAGGACGATAACACTGTCGAAATGAGAAGTAAACACTGAATATAGTAGTAGTAGTAGTAGTAGTGTAGTAGTAGTAGTAGTAGTAGTATAAGAAGAAGAAGAATTTGTCTTTAATTTAAGTCCAGTTGGGAGGAAGTTGTTGCAGTTTGAGGGGTAAAAAAAAAATGGTAGGCAGACATGCATGTGCTCATGACTGTTCGGCTTACGATGGTTCGATTTACGATATTTCGACTTTACGATGGTGCGATAGCAATGGACATTCGGTGCTGTAAATTTACTGAATCTTCTTTTTTTTCATTCTCCCTGGAAGTACGTGATGGGTGTTATTTGCAGCTGACGCGGTGAAGATTTTGAGGCACAGCATCGTGTCAGCTTGGGAGTTGATTATGGCGGCTATTTTTCCAGCTCCCAGCTAAAAGGAAGGGATGTGCAATACTTCTTCAACAGACTCCACCATGGAACTACGGCGATCCTGTCCCGTTAGCCAGGCTAGGTCTGTTACTGGGGTGCCAGCGGAAAGGCGGGTCAGGGTTGTGGTCAGCTATGGTTCGCCAACCCGACGCTCTAGCATGTCAGCTATGGTTCGCCAACCCTGACGCTCTAGCATGTCAGCTATGGTTCGCCAACCCTGACGCTCTAGCATGTCAGCTATGGTTCGCCAAGCCTGACGCTCTAGCATGTCAACTATGAATCGCCAACCCTGACGCTCTAGCATGTCAACTATGAATCGCTAACTGTCAAAACAGACAGCGTCTTCGATGCCACATTCACTGATATGACACAATTCTACAGGTGTATTTACCTGTTAGGTACTGGTAAATGAATATTTAGTTATTCACAGCAACGTTGTGTTTGTATACTTGTTCAGTGACGGCGGTTATTTATACATTTATCATATTCAAACTTACCATGTTTTCAACTTAGGATGTTTTCAACTTCCGATAGACTCAAACCTCATCGTAAATTGAGGAGCTTGTGTAGATAAGAAAGGACGTTTCCCAGAGTTAAAGAAAAGGACATCAAACAGGAGATGTCGGTGTTATTTGAATGTTGCATGGGATAAAAAAAAACTAGATAAGAAGTTCGTAGATGTTTTCATGTCACGTATAAATTATATTTTAAAAATACTTGTAAATTCGGATTAGAATGGGTACTGTAAAGACCGTTACATTGTGTCGTATGATCCAGTGACGATTAACAACCACTCAGGTCCCTATGTTAAACTTAGTATGAGCCAGAATCCTACCCAGGCCCCAGTTATAAAAGCCAGGTCCCTAATATGAAATTAATAAAGCTCCCCCCTCACCCCCGGTCCATCCAGGCCCTTAGTCTTTTCTTTCGGCCCCGCCCCAAACCTACCTATACTATACAAGTATATATCTCTGGTTAATTCCCAGCTAGCTGTGACCCCTATTATTACAACACAACTTTGTACTATACAGACCAAGCACAGCTGGAAGGCCACTGTCAGCCTTTTACTTTCAAGCAAACTTATCACTTATTTAACCATTTCCACGCTGACTACTTCTCGATAGGGCCCCGCGAATCTCTTCATGCAAAAGAGATACTCAAAGTTTCCGTTACCCCACCCCTTCCACCATCTGTGCGTCGAACAAAGCAGGACGGTTGCTTCAATAACATTACATACCACCTGCACGTCCACACATACACATATATGTCACAAAAAATATTCCCCTTCACATTCCAAAGAAGGTTCAGTATCAGCTTTGCCATGAATAAAAACAAGATTTATGTGGGTTTCCCCATTTCTAAATCCTGTCACATCAAGTTGTTTCCCCTCATAACGTCCAGAATTGTACGGTTCTAAAATTTTCCAGTCCAGCGGTTCTCACCATATTCGAGCATTTGGATACTCGGTGAAAGGCACACGGGTAGCCAAGACATGGCGAAAGACCACCAAAGGGACACAACTGTGGTCCAAAGACACGGGAACCGTGAGAGATATCAATGCACTGAATACTAACCGACAATACATGACATACCAACAGGACATGTCCACCTGATGAGAACGAATCCTAGTCATCCACCAAAGATGGACTGATGGAGCATATGAGGTATTCTGAAGAGGTGGTGGTTAGTAGTAGTAGTAGTAGAAATGCATCCTTGGAAAGTCAGAACAGGCGATGGTGAAATGCAATCTCCGCATCAGAGAATATGATGCACAAGGGCATGAAAAAGGAAAGGCTGGTTACACTGTACATACCTTAACACTTTAGCTTGCAGACTAGATATTCTCATTGACGATAATGATGGATGTCATTGTTTTTAACTGCTTTGTTTATCATCATCATCATCATCTCTTAGAACTCCCTCCACATCGAGCATTTCACTGCTCACAATTTCCACAAACCGGCTCTTGTATGAATTTAATGCGATAACAGCAACGATACGTTCATATGTTCCTCTTTTAAAGATGGTAAACTGTGCAGAACGCAGGATGACCTCCTACTGACGGCGGTATTCTTGTAGGCAACCCGTCTCTTTGTTTTGATGGCCGAAGAGTTCTTCTATGCGCATATTCTTCTGGGTCACAAACTTTCTTGCCCTATTCCCCCTCACTGTCTGATACCGGCTTGTGCTGTTTGACTAAGCCTTTTCGTCTGAAGCGTGTCCAAGAACCAATAACCATTCCTGGTTCTACGTGGGTTATTCAAGTAATACTGTCCAAGTAACGCTCCTGGCATATTCCTTTCTTGTTTGGTTTCTGACAAAGAACAGACTAAAGTCACATTATAAAGACAAATGGATAAAGCAACGTTCCAACGCGCGCGCGCACACAGACACACACACGAAGTTCTCAAGAAACGACCAAGTGATAATCTTCCGACTGAGGACAGAACACTTCAGGCTGAGACAGCATCTATACCAGAAGCTGAAAACTAGCTCAACAGACCTTACTGCGTGCGCTACAAAGAGCAACAGACACAACACCACATTCTCTAGAGTTGCCAGCTACACAACCAACTCAGGCAAAGGACTTGGCCAGACTTCAGTTCAGTTCCCTCCCCCCTCCCTCCATCCACCCCACCCCCACATGAGAAGCTCTACGGCGACTCTGAAAACTTGAGATGAATTGCTGCATCTATGAGAGAGACTGGTGTCGATGAAGAAAGCAACGAAAGAGAAAAAAAAAAACGTGATTTATTCAAATTCTTACTGGCTGTTTTTCTTAATTACCTCATTTTATACGCTTTAGTTTTTGCTTTCGTCTTTCTTGGCTAATGTTCAGGTTTGGCGCTGTTAATATTTTCTCACTTATTACCTAGTTCGTTTATCCAGTTGTTTTGTTCTTCTGTAAGGCGAATAATTAGAAAGGGGACAAAAATGATGATAATGAAAAAGATGTGTGGTGTGTGAGAGAGTGAGTGAGTGAGAGACAACGAGAGAGAAACAGAACCGTTACAAGACCGGTTATGGGACTGGTCCCAAGTTAAACCACACAAGGAGCAAGCCTTCTTAAGTATCACATCCCGAAAATGTATGCCAGTTAATAAACTGCATGGAATCCATTAACCTGACCCGCCGAGACTCACATGCATTTAAAAGGGTGAAGGTAGCATAAGATCCGGGACGCTAGTGACACTGTTTACATTAAGAAACACTGTAACTCTCTTATGGCAGGCGGTTATGTTTATGGTTTGGGACGGCGATTACGTGGATGAATGATTGAGGAAATTAACCAGCGCCATGGTTAAATATGGTTACTATAGACCGTCTTCACCACAGGGAACTGAAAGCATAACAGTAAACGAGGCGGAGTCTTAAATCTACCACTGAATACCATCCTTTCTTGGACTGTAGACAGGAGAGAGAGAGAGAGAGAGAGAGAGAAAGAGAGAGAGAGAAAGAGAGAGAAAGAGAGAAGCATGGTGGAGAACGTAAATGTAAACTGTTCCGGTTCGTATCCCCAGAATAAGCTTACACAAAAGTGTTGGCTATAATGAGCAGCGGTTAAAATGTGTACTAATCATCTGGAGTTGGCATCCCTGATGCTCGGTTGGTTTCTCTGCGAGTTTCCGTAAAGATATCTTTTTTTCCCCCATCTGAAGTCGCCTCTAGATAGGTCCCAGGATACGGTTGTTAGCCTTATGCCCAACTCTCGGTACATGATGTGTGACAGATCAAACGGAATTCCGCTGATTTCTGCATAAAATCCTTTGATGAGGTTGAAAGACTCGCTGAAGACAGGAAAAATTGGCGTTGCGAGCCCTGTGTGACGTTTAATAGCACGGGAAGGATATAAGATAAGAATCATCCGAAGAAGTTTTTTTTTTTTATCCATGAAGAAAATGTTTAGACTACTGATGCTGCTCTGGAGAGACGATTAAATTTAGTTGGAAGTAACTAGTTCGAAAAAGGAGGGGGGGGGGGAATATCATTCCCTATCCCATTTTGGACAGACTGACATACATATGAAACGCATACACCCAAGGCATAAGCTCAGAAGTAGCAATCCGGCTACGAAGAAGAGTCTGCGGCTAACAGGAAAGAACAAGGAAGCACAGAACAGGGCGCGATGAAAGGACTCTGCATCAAATGTTTCTGCAAAGGCCAGAGGTTCTTAACCTGGGATCCATGGGCCAGTTTTCGGGTTTCATGGAGCATCAAATCGATTGGTTCGATTAAAAAAAAATTATAGCATTATCTGGGTTGTACTTAGTGATTTACTTTTAATGAGGGTTCGACAGCGGTTCTCATGCCACAAAGAGGACGCGGCCAGAACAACATGACCAGACACTGCTCGAGGCGTGTGACCGACTTCCTGGTGCCAGAGGAATGCGAATGGCGAGATCATCAGGAAAGAGGAGTTTGAGACCTGGTGACGTACAACTCCCGAATGGCATGTTAGCACCGACTCTGAACTTTTGTCTGTCTACGTCTGATAATATCTGACATAACCAGGACAGGAAGATGGCAGAGTGAAGGCCTGTTGTTGCTTATTATTCAGAATGCACGTCAAACGGGGTCATGTACTCTTCGTCCCAGTTTTAGTTTTTCGCAAAAACACGTAAGCTACGCTTCCGTAGTTAGGCTTGGGGGTCGTAGTTAGGCTGGGGGCGGTGAGGGGGGGTCATAGTTGGGGGGTGAGGGGGGGTTGTAGTTAGGCTTGGGGGTCGTAGTTAGGCTGGGGGCGGTGAGGGGGGGTCATAGTTGGGGGGTGGGGGGGTTGTAGTTAGGCTTGGGGGTCGTAGTTAGGCTGGGGGCGGTGAGGGGGGGTCATAGTTGGGGGGTGAGGGGGGGTTGTAGTTAGGCTTGGGGGTCGTAGTTAGGCTGGGGGCGGTGAGGGGGGGTCATAGTTGGGGGGTGAGGGGGGGTTGTAGTTAGGCTTGGGGGTCGTAGTTAGGCTGGGGGGGAGTCGTAGTTAGGCTTGGGGGTTGTAGTTAGGGGGGGGTGAGGGGGGTTGTAGTTAGGCTTGGGGGGGGGGTTCGTAGTTAGGCTTGGGGGGGGGGGGGTTCGTAGTTAGGCTTGGGGGTTGTAGTTAGGCTGGGGGGGAGTCGTAGTTAGGCTTGGGGGGGGGGGGTTCGTAGTTAGGCTTGGGGGTTGTAGTTAGGCTTGGGGGAGGGGTTCGTAGTTAGGCTTGGGGGTCGTAGTTAGGCTGGGTGGTGAGGGGGGGTCGTAGTTAGGCTTGGGGGGGGGGGGTTCGTAGTTAGGCTTGGGGGGGGGGGTTCGTAGTTAGGCTTGGGGGTTGTAGTTAGGCTGGGTGGTGAGGGGGGGTCGTAGTTAGGCTGGGGGGGAGTCGTAGTTAGGCTTGGGGGTCGTAGTTAGGCTTGGGGGTTGTAGTTAGGCTGGGGGGGGAAGTCGTAGTTTGGCTTGGGGGTCGTAGTTAGGCTGGGGGGGGGGTTCGTAGTTAGGCTTGGTGGGGGGGGGGTTCGTAGTTAGGCTTGGTGGGGGGGGGGGGTTCGTAGTTAGGCTGGGGGGGAGTCGTAGTTAGGCTTGGGGGTCGTAGTTAGGCTTGGGGGTCGTAGTTAGGCTTGGGGGTCGTAGTTACGCTGGGGGAGTCGTAGTTAGGCTAGGGGGAGTCGTAGTTAGGCTACGGGGAGTCGTAGTTAGGCTTGGGGGTCGTAGTTAGGCTAGGGGGAGTCGTAGTTAGACTTGGGGGTCGTAGTTACGCTTGGGGAGTCGTAGTTAGACTTGGGGGTCGTAGTTACGCTTGGGGGTCGTAGTTAGACTTGGGGGTCGTAGTTAGGCTCGCAGGTCGTAGTTAAAACTAAGATCAATTTATTCAGAGCTATCATTTCATGCCTGTTGTGGAAGGGGTAAGATGCTGTCCCGATGGATCGGTTAGTGACCCGTGGCTTACTGCATATGTCAGGACTGGTGAATCACAACCAACCAAGACCACCACCTCTCAGCTGGTAACCTGTACTAGCAGCAGAGCCTGGCTAACGGAGCAGGGATCGCTGAGGAGTGGTTAATCCGCCACCAGCCAGCCAGACAGACAGCAGACAGACAGACAGACAATAGACAGACAGACAGATAGACAGACAGCAGACAGACAGATAGACGTTCTTTCTTCACTAACCTCCACCTATCTTTTGAGCTTCCAACTCCTTTACTCTCTCCTCCAGCTTCCTCCTCATGGCCAGCCAAAGACCCTCCTGTTTCTGTGAGGACTTCACCAGAGCCTCGTGAGACTCGTGGACTTTCTGGATCTCCAACTCAAACTGAGGAACAATCGAGACCACACAACATTTACATCACGTCTCTTAACTTTATCACACACAAACATTATACTACAATAGGCAAAGCCCGCTGCAGTCCGTATGCTTCACTAGATAAAAAAAAAATAAAGAAGAGCAGAGAACATCTAATTGAATAGTTTTCTCTGTCTAATCGACGGTAACCACCTTTACGTCATATAATGAGAGCGAGGAGGATATTGGCATGTATGTGTATTTTTCTACTTCATTGTCCAGGCTTGGCTTAGGCTTACACGGAGGTGGTAATTTTAGACGACAGTGACATGAAAGTGTCACGGGATTTTCAAGACTAGTAGTCATTCGGTGGGTGTCTTTATTTTTAGTCTTATAAAAATCACCTGTTGGTGATATTCTCAGTGGAGGTTAAAATTATGACTGGGGAAAACTAATTCAAATGATTTGGACTTTTCATTTTTTTTCCCATCATTTTCAAAAGATAACAGCTTGCGTTAAAATAAAATAAACATGAAAGTTGCACTGGGTTCACTTCTTTGATTTTTACATTGACCTGAAGACTGTACATCTACTGCTTGGAAACACAGGATCTGTTCCGGTTGGTGAGCTGCAGTGAAACAGAGGGCAACTCCTGACAGGCAATTTTAAATTAAACAAAAAAAAAAAATTCCTGTCGTTCTACTTTCCTTCTCCTCTCCCCCCCCCCCCCAAATCCCACAGCGCGGCCCCCCTCCCTCAATTTTTTTAACAGATAACATCTTGATATTCTCTACAAACAATAAGATAACCATCATTAGTATTTCATGCGTTATTAATGCCATTTTTAACCAGTGAAAGAAAAACAAAACAACTATCATTGGCTCCACATTTTTGGGACACCCTGGTGAATGATATACAGTTTTCCGATGATATCCACAGAGACCAATGCCCATCCAGCTAGTTCACATAACTTGTTCTATATCACGATGGCAGTGGCTCCAAAACAAGCCAAGCTCACGGTTACAACAAGACCCCGCCTCCACAACATGCTTCATACTAACCTTCTGTAGTTTGGCCACTTTAACAGAGGACAAAGCCAGTTCTTCCCTCAGTGCCCTGTTATCGTCGGTCAGCACCTCCAGCATCTGGCTTGCCTTGGCCGTGACAGATGCCTGGTCACTTTCATCTGCGCTGCTGTTTGTGCTTCTGTCAACAGTGATTACATCCAACTCAGTATTTTCTTTAAACAAAATGACATCACCTCGCAACAGCAGCATTACCCATCTTTATACCAACATGACAGCCGTCTCTGTGAATGTCTCAGGCAACCTGCCATGCCACAGTGGGAGTGAAGACACAGTCCGACGTTGCAGTTAGTGCTTACGTCTGTCAGCTTGCGTCTGGATTGGCGAACCACAGCCAAACAAGACTATATCCTATCTTTCCATCTGTACCCTCAGTAACAGACTCAACCCGGACAACAGGATAGGGATCGCTACAATCCCCATGGCTGTGGAGTCTACTAAAAAAAAATCATAATTTCTCGCTCTTTGACTGCCCTCCCGCTGATACTCTGCAAATAGATGCATCAGCAGCAGGGCATCTTTTTTACAACCGAAAAGCCTACAGGAGAGCTGTTAGGGAGGCAAAGTTCCGCAAGCGACATGCAAATGACTGACTGACTGCCCTCCTGGTCAGCAAAAATAATCTCAAGAATCCACTTCCTATTTGTGCTCCGTAGAACTGGCCGTGACCCAAAGCTGACTGTCTGTGTCACTGTGTCAGGACTGACGAATCATAGCCAACCCTCTCCCATCTCTTCATTGGCTACCCCATTAACAACTCTCTGGATAAAAAAGAGCATCCTCCTCTCATTTCCGAGGAGACAGACAAGAGGAACAACAGCATGTATGCAGGAAAATCTCTACTGCAGAGAGCGGAACAACAACACAACTCCTTCAGATCATCAGAGGAAGTACCCCCCCCCCTCTCAGACAAGTGTTTCGGACCTATTAAACTCCTACCACTCCAAGGTGCGGGGGGGGCCTCTGGGTCATGACTCCCAGAAGTCTTGTGAGTCGTTGCTTTTTTCGTCCGGGATTGAGTTGGCACTGCATTTTGAAGTGCGTCTTTAGCGATTTAGCCACGCAGGACTGGAATTTGGTTGTGATAAGCAACATTTATGCTCTCAATGACCACCCCCCTTACAGTGTCAAGAATTTAATAGATCAGAAACACTTGTCTGGGGGTGGTGTACTTCCTCTGATGATCTGAAGGAGTTATGTTGTTGTTCCGCTCTCTACAGTAGAGAGTTTCCTGCATGCATACAATAAAGGACAGTACATATATATGTAGTCAGTGTTGTGTGTAAACTCTGAAAGCGCTAAAAACATTTGGCTAACTACATTACAGTATAAAAAGAGCATCCTCCTCTCATTTGCGAGGAGACCTTCTTCCTCTTCTGTCTCCTCGAACAACAACATGCCTCAGAGGCACCTAATGGATATAGTGTTAGCCTCAGACAACCTAAAGGACATAGTGTTAGCACCCATATTTTCTTGTACGTTTCGGCACATTAAGAGAGTGATGTGGTCAGTGTTAACATATGACCTGGCCACTTTCCTCCTCCCAGGCCAGATATTTCTACTGCACTGACAGGCAGCATGACCTGTCGCTCTAATCCCCACTGGTTCACGAGAGTCTACAGGCTGAGAAGAGCAAAGTCCTGACAGAAAATTTGAGGGGATGAGCTTTGAGCTGATGGTCAGAGAGGGATCTTGTTATCTCTAGCAATTCTGAGTGACTGTCAAATGTACATTTATCATTATTCTTCTCCCCCTCCCTTTTTTGCAAGCAAATCAAAAGAAAGAAGCTAATGCAACAAATGTAAAGATTTTCCTATGAAAGCTTTCGTATTACTTTTACTTTAACCTTTCAATCTTCTTCGGGCTTTAACATAATGTATCAGTTACTAAAGGTCTCAACTAATAAGGCTTTTTTTTCAAATAAGGAAATATTACAACCCCTATCGAAGAGGGCGCTGTGGTGGTGGAGTGGATAGTGCATTGTCAATCATAATGTCCTTGCCTTGATTTCGCACTTGGGTTGAATTTTTTTTTTCTTTATGGACCGACCGGCACTGGGGTCAGCCTGGCCAGAGGAAATGGGTTCCTGGGGTTTCCCTAGGAAGACAGAGGCAGCGAGGACATGTGCTATAGTGGCCAAGAAATGTGAAGGCACTAACACTTCACATCCTTATGGCATAGATATGACAAGGGGATAGATTCTCAATGAGGTCTTTGTTATTTCAATGACTACTGCTATTTACTCCCTTTAATTCTCTTGACTAGCTTTTACCTTTGTGAGCTTTTACAGCTAACATCATGCATACAAATGCCAGGGCTAGATGCGCACAGTCTCAAATCAGGCCGTGATCTGGGAACATCCATCTTATCCATCGCCTCATACGACCTGCACGAACGGATATCACCTCCTTTCTCTGGCGCTGGAGACGGGCTGGCAGTATTCCTGGACAGTCCTGGATACTGCGGTGGGGGCGGGAGGTTTGTCAGGTACGAAAGGGTCTGGTTGTGGCTGGGCAGTGAGGAGCAGTAGGAGGAGTTACTCACACCAGGCTGGCTGTATATAATTGATGAGGAGGAGGAGGCAGTGAAACTAGTGTTGGATGAATGTGAGCTTGAGCCAGTGTCTTCTGAGCCTACAATCCAGTGAGTGTTCACGTATGGGTGCGGGTGATGATAGGTGGACACCGGAGGCACTCGGGGAGATAAATACTGATAACTGGAGGAGGATGGCAGTAAAGATGTTGCTGTAGTGCTCCCTCCTGTAGATGCCGCCCTGTCTGTCGCTGGAGTATAGGAAGAGTAACTTCCTGTGGAGCTGGACGAGACTAGAAGGGATTCTGTTTCTGATCTAGAGTTTGAAGAAACATGTTCCCTGAATTTGGCCATGACCTCGGTCTGCTGCAGTGTGGCTCCTTGCCGAAGAAATGCCTGGTTACTCAACTGCCACTGGGGAACTGATAAACAACTTTGGGAAGTCATAGGAAGCCCAAGGTTATTCGAGGAAGAGATGGCAGCAGCCTGGTGATGATGTGGCGTTTGAGACCTGTCCTGTAAATATACCGCCGCAGGCACATTCAAAACATTGGCTCCAGAGAGCTTCCCTGACGAATCTAAAGCGCCGGCAGCCAGCCCCAGACGTTCTAAAATACTGTAGCTATTGCTGTCTGTGCTCCCCAGGTCCAGCTGATAGCTGAAAGAGGTCTGGGTTTCTTCCCCCTGGGGCTCTTGCCGCTGGGAGGTGGCCAGGTTTTCAGTGGATGACAGCGAAACATCTGTGCTTGTTTCACTACCAGAGTAGCTCTGGCGAAACCCTGGCTGGTTGCTGTAAACCTGGGATCACACAAGAACATGAGTTTATTTTTATGATGAAACAATAGAGACAGCTGCAATATCTGAAGCTTTGTAACACACTAAAAGCGATCGGAACATTATCATTTCTACAAAAGATTATAGGCTTGCCATTTCTTACAGAAGTGACCATAGCATAAATCTATTAATGGCACAGCGATAAGCTGTGGGTGGCTTATCAAAGGAAAATGAATGGGTTACTCTCATGACTTGGTTATGCTCTAGTCAACCCTAACTGTAACACGGGGACCTGGCTCTTTTGTGTTAGGGAAAATATTTCCGAAAATAGAGAACATATTCCTGCAAAATGGGACACACACCAAGGCACACCACACATCACCATCATCACGTCTTTCCCTCCTACTTGTTCTGTCTCTTGTTTCTGATACTGATCAAGCTGCTTCTAGTTTAAATCTTGATGTTACCCACCAAACTGTACCACTGTCAGGAGAGATTGACATAGTGCTACAAGTCACATTTTTAAAACTTTATTTTTGCCTCATGTATCAAAATCAAGCCCACATTCAAGAAGAAAGTTTCAAGACTAAACCTGGCCTCCCTCTCCAGTAAAAGCATCATGCCTTTTAATAAGGTCTAAAATCTTCTAATATCTTAATGCAATTTATTTTTCCATTACATCTTTTTGTCCATTATTTCTCTTCATTATTACTTCTTTTTCCTGTTACTTCTCGTCCCTATCACTTCTCTTTTCTGGTACTTCTCGTCCTTATTACTTCTCTTTCCTGTTACTTCTCTTACCTATTACTTCTCTTTCCTGTTACTTCTTGTCCCCTATTATTTCTCTTTCCTGTTACTTCTCTTACCTATTACTTCTCTTTCCTGTTACTTCTCTTACCTATTATTTCTCTTTCCTGTTACTTCTTGTCCCCTGTTATTTCTCTTTCCTGTTACTTCTCTTACCTATTACATCTCTTTCCTGTTACTTCTCTTACCTATTATTTCTCTTTCCCGTTACTTCTTGTCCCCTGTTATTTCTCTTTCCTGTTACTTCTCGTCCCCTATTATTTTTCTTTCCTGTTACTTCTCTTACCTATTACTTCTCGTCCCCTATTATTTCTCTTTCCTGTTACTTCTCGTCCTTATTACTTCTCTATCCTGTTACTTCTCTTACCTATTACTTCTCTTACCTATTACTTCTCTTTCCTGTTACTTCTCGTCCCCTATTATTTCTCTTTCCTGTTACTTCTCTTACCTATTACTTCTCTTTCCTGTTACTTCTCGTCCCCTATTATTTCTCTTTCCTGTTACTTCTCGTCCTTATTACTTCTCTTTCCCAATAGTTCTCTCCACTAATACTAGTGATCACGTTAACTGGAAATTACCGATTCAAAAAGAGAAAAACCGAAACTTTTCGGGGCCGTTGTTTACCGTAACCAGTTCTCTCTCTCTCTCTCTCACTCACTCACTCACTCGCACGCACGCGCGCGCACACACACACGCACGCACGCACACACACGCACACACACACACACCCCCGGTAAAAAGCAACCAGTGAAGTCGGGTGGAGGATAATCAGGCCAGCAAGTTGATTGATGATGCTCGGTTTGTATGGAGAAGAATCAGTCAGCTTTGACTTATTTCAGCATGTGAGCATTTTGTCAAGATTAATCACTGCTAATAGAGTAAGAAAAAAATATTCACATGAACATTTACTTCATCTGGTAAGCCAGTCATCTGTGATAAGCCTGACGTGGCTCCATTGTCCAGGGCATGCGGAGTACATGACAATGATGTGGCAGGCAGACTTGCAGGACAGGCAGACTGACAATGGACAAGGGGGTGGGGGCATGGGACATTACTAAAGCTGTACTGGACAGACTGCGGGAAAATGAATAACGGGAATGAAACAGTAAAGTAGATCTGAAGAGACTGCAGGAGCTAGGACAAATTAAAGGTGCTGGCAGGAAACCCAAACTGTGTGGCAGAAAACGCATCGAAACCAACACTTGACATGAGCTATCAGCAAACGTACTCTTTGGATGGATCCTGCGGCACGCGGCGGGGCATATATGGGGTTGCCCCGAATGCAGTGAAGCCGGAGTATAAGTTCTGAACTTTATTTTTCGCCGATGTTTGTTAAAAAAAAATGTTTAACTCTGCATTATAAAAAGGTAGAAAGTACCGAAAGTACGTCATGCAAGGCCAAAGACTGGCACAATTTTACCGGTTTCAAAAATTCCTGGCGCGACCACTGGTTACGTAAGGTAGTCTTACAAAAAAAAAGAAAAACTGACCTGCTTAGAGTGACCTGGGTAAGGCGGAGGATCCCTGTAGTTCTGCATGTCAATCCATTGCAGACTTGTCAACAATCCTGAACCAACGTGCTCGTACACGCCCTCTGTATTACAATGTGACAGAAAGAAAAGACATTAAACAAGAATATCACTTATAAATAAGTAACCATAACAGTAATTATTAATCTGTAACACCGTACACCAGAGATTACAGAAGAACTAATAAGAAAACTGAATGCTGGACAATTAAACGAAAAAGAAAGATTAAAGAAAAAAAAGTTAAAGACTAAGACCTATGAGGGCAGCAGGGGAAGGAAATGACAAAAGAGTGTGAAACATATTATAGCAGTATGCTCTTGGCTTGGGGTTATAACCAGGATTGGTATTTAGGAAATAATTAATAGAGTGAGTACCCTTGTTTGAATGGTAGTTTGTTTGAGACCATTGAGCGGGGGTATTGGAAAAACCGTGCAGCATGGAGAAAACTGAGTGGGTAGGGATAGTATAAATATCACTCACGATTAGTCAAGGGGGAGCCTTACTTGTTTGTTGTAGCAGGAGCCTTACTTGCTTGTTGTAACAGGAGCCTTACTTGTTTGTGTTGTAGGAAGAACCTTACTAGTTTGGATGTAGATGGAGTCTCAGTTTAGGAAGAGTTTCTTTTGTTAGTGGCAGGCTTTATGTAGTTGAGATGGAAGAATTAGGTTTTCTTGTGATGGCTGAGGTTTTTGGTGGAACGTTGTAAGTATGATTTTATGTCTATAAGGACACTGTAAGGTTTTCGCCCATATGGCGTAGAGTTTGCTCACGCCGGGCTTTGTCATTGTAACTTTTGTCGAGCCTGATGGTTACGTTCCATCCTCATACATTCAGTCCTCATTTATTTCCCATCAATAAATTTGTGTGTCTGAATATATAAACTATACCACTGGCTTTGTTGGAACTCTCACTGTTTGACCAGTTTTGTTTGGTTGGAAGACTGCCAAGTTCAGTTAAGTTGTTGTATCAGTATTATTCTGTGGAGTTGAAAGCCTGGGAGTCTTGTTGGATTTTCTTAGTGTGTAACATAGAAAATTAGGTTGTTCTATAACACCAACAACAAGAAGAAATTTATAAGATGAAAACTGTACTCCACAAGAAGATTTAATCAACCCAATAGAAAACAATTTCAGATGTAGCCTAGAAAACCATTTCAGTTGGCGCCAATACTATTTCAGTGGTGCCTTAGAAATATAAATAGTAAAATACTGTTACAATATGACTAACATGCATGAAGAAACTAAAAACAACAAAACAATAGTCAATAATATATACATATATATAGTCAGTGAGTGTAGTGTGTAAACTCTGAAGGCGCTAAAAACATTTGGTTAACTACATTACACGACCGGTAAAAACATTTGGTTAACTACATTCACGACCGGTAAAAACATTTGGTTAACTACATTACACGACCGGTAAAAACATTTGGTTAACTACATTACACGACCGGTAAAAACATTTGGTTAACTACATTATACGACCGGTAAAAACATTTGGTTAACTACATTACACGACCGGTAAAAACATTTGGTTAACTACATTACACGACCGGTAAAAACATTTGGTTAACTACATTACACGACCGGTAACCCGCGACAAAAGCTTGCGTTACAAAGTGTGGTGAGACAGAAACTTGCGTTACAAAGTGTGCCAAGACAGAAACTTGCGTTACAAAGTGTGCCAAGACAGAAACTTGCGTTACAAAGTGTGGCGAGACAGAAACTTGCGTTACAAAGTGTGGCGAGACAGAAACTTGCGTTACAAAGTGTGCCAAGACAGAAACTTGCGTTACAAAGTGTGGCGAGACAGAAAATTGCGTTACAAAGTATGCCAAGACAGGAACTTGCGTTACCCAGTGTACCGAGACAAAAACGTCCGTTACCCAGTGTGCCGAGACAGAAACTTCCGTTACCCAGTGCGCCGAGACAAAAACTTCCATTACCCAGTGTGGCGAGACAGAAACTTCCGTTACCCAGTGCGCCGAGATACAAACTTGCGTTACCCAGTGTGCCGAGACAGAAACTTCCGTTACCCAATGCGCCGAGATACAAACTTGCGTTACCCAGTGTGCCGAGACAGAAACTTCCGTTACCCAGTGCGCCGAGATACAAACTTGGGTTACCCAGTGTGCCGAGACAGAAACTTCCGTTACCAAGTGCGCCGAGATACAAACTTGCGTTACCCAGTGTGCGAGACAGAAACTTCCGTTACCCAGTGCACCGAGATACAAATATGCGTTACCCAGTGTGCCGAGACAGAAACTTCCCTTACCCAGTGCGCCGAGATACAAACATGCGTTACCCAGTGTGCCGAGACAGAAACTTCTGTTACTCAGTGTGCCGAGAAAGAAACTTCCGTTACCCAGTGCGCCGAGATACAAACTTGCGTTACCCAGTGTGCCGAGATAGAAACTTGCGCTACCCGAAGTGCCGTAATCTGTAAAAGTTTAGGAACTATTGAGCTAGAGGGCCAGCTCTACTCTGGACAGGTGTTGAGTTCATCAACAGATTCCAATGCTATTGGAAATTGCATACACTGAAATAACACAAGGAGGAGATTAGGCGCTCTGCGGATTTGCCCTGAGTGCAGTCACCATAAATCCATGAAGACTAACCTCTATCCGGAGGTTGAGATTTGTATCATTTTGTTGAAATTATTCCCCATTTATCCACTAATTTTCAATTGAACTTATTTTTGTCAAAAAAAAAAGCATCTACTTTCCTCTTAACTTTACTTTTTTTGTTAAAGCAATCACCGTACGTGTACACAGCGATGATATAAATGAGGAATAAATGTGTTTTAACACTGGCTGTAATCAACGTGCGTGATTGTTAGTTCTACCGTATGTTTTATTTACGTATACTGTTGAATGTAAGGATAACATGTTATATGTTAATGTTTTCAATTCACATTTAGTACTAATTTTTATAGGCTGTAATGCTAATACCATACCTATGTTGAAGAACTCCGTTGTAATCAGACTGAAGATGAATGACAATGTCAAACAGGTCTACATAACCGACTTTTAACCCTCTGAAAAGTTTGTAGTCACCTTCATGCCCCTTGGCATAAGGGCGTCCAGGGAAATGAAAGAGCTGTTAGGCTGACTGGCTCTGACATTACTGCAGATGGACAACCACTGGATGGAGCTGACATTATTAACGCGCTAAGGATGACGGGCAGAGAGGACTCTCAGAGCAGCGAATCCACATCGTAGCTTAGACTGAGAGACTTTGGAGTGCAGACTGGCACGGCCAGAAACAAGAGGCACGCTGGGCGCGTGAGAAGACTTGTCAACCAACACAGAAAGGGCAGCATCAGCCGTGGGATGCTGATAGATCTCACTGCTTTTTTTTTGGGGGGGGGGAGGGGGTGGAGGTAGGCGGGTTGGTATCTGGCCATTTATGGAAATGTCCGGAGTGCAATGATAAACCATAAATCCTTACAAAACAGCCTTTTTATTCGTTCGTTCTCATCACGAACCCCCCCCCCCCCCCCAACCCACACACAAGCTGCTCCAATGTTTCATTATTTCTGGTAAAAATGAAAATTAGTTTTTTTTTTCATGATCTGTTGAACTTCGTTATCTTTTGTAAGGTGGTCAACGGATTCAAGAGAGAATGCATGCAGAATCACGTGTAACCCCATATAAAATGCCCAGGTGAAATATACTCACCTGTATTAATACCTCTACTGTGGGATCAATATGCCAAACCTGTGACTCTTGAACGGTTTTTCTACTGTCCGATTCCTTCATTAATGGTGCATATCTACTGCTTCCCACTCCACATAAAATTCTATCCGACTCCACAGACCAGCTCTAAACTGTCTTCAAGTATAACAAAGAAAGAAAGAAAATACAAAGCAGGGCCTCGTGTGTTGGTTACAGTGTTTATTACCAGCCCAGAAGAACACAGTAGTCCAGTGCTACACTGAGTCAATTTTATTCTGCGAATATGACCAATGAAGTATAACACCAACTGGAAACCACTGAAATGTTGTTACTTAGACGAACGCTAAGAATACCATGGACAGCAAAGAAGTCAAATGAGGAGGTTCTGAGAGAGGCCGGAGAGATGAGGCCAAGTAATAACAAAAGTCAGAAAAAGACATTCCAGATTCATAGGGACACATTCTACGGCGAAGCAGGCTAAAATTCTTCGTAACAACGGGAAAGATGGAGTGCAAAGGAGATCAAGAAGACATAGAGAGAAAATACTGGGAGGACAAGATGGCACAGACAGAGCACCAGCACAGCTTATACTCGGCACTCGCATCAGAGAACTGCGCCAAAACGTAGACAGACGGACGGACAGACAGACACAAGCCCACACTCCTGACACCTAACAACATTTTTCTGTAACAAATTTAAACAAATATCCTTTAAGCTTCAAACCGCAGCTAATGATAGTATTATAAGGTGGACAGATGGGATAAAATATATCATACAGAGACCCAATGTGACAGTATATCAGGCCGCACGCCGTGCATTAGACAAGAGATAAAACTTCACCAACTGCGGTATTAGACATGGTGCTGCAAACAACAGACAAACGAAATACAGACATCTGAAAATACTTTCACACAATCCTCACACAATGTATTTATGGCTCGCAGTAATAAGAGCGAAATCCTTTAAGTGCACACATACACATACAAAAAATTCCGACGTTAACAGCAAAAATGAGCCATAATTTTTCACCAAGTCACATTAATTGCTACCCACAAACCCACCGCATTCCTGGAGTTACACAAAGACCTCTCTAATCCCAAATGTGTACAGGGCTTTGGGGGGGGGTGGGGGGCTTTCCTGCCAAAAAGATGCAAAGGTAAATGAAATATCATCTCAGAAACTTGGGTCTAACCCACCCCCCCCCACCACCTTTTTTTTTGTTTGCAAAATCCCAGTGGAGTGACAAATTCTAACTTGTCACATTCCAACACTTTTCACATCACCTTCCTGAGACGGTTCACGCTCTAACAGAAGAATGCGGCTTTATTTAGCCGCTGGGACAGGGCTGAAATATTATTATAAACATACAAACAATAACGGATTAATCACCACCCAGGTCTCCAGGCTAAGCTTAATAAGGGCCGCCGGTCCGTGTGACCTTTACCTTTCGCCTCCTGATAAAAAAAAAAAAAAAACTCATAAAACAACAATCGACGTCAAGGCGAGTTTTTTTGACGCTGAACCTCTGACCTTCTTGGCTAAAGCCCATTCAGCAAATGCATCTTGGGCCACAGATTCAGAAAGAGTGGTCAGAAACGCCCGCATCATTACGAGGAGAAAAAGGACAACCAGAAACATCAACAATTTATTACGCTTCAAAGAGACATCGCTCTGGTGCCAGAATTAGCCAAAAGATCCCGCCAAGGAACGCCCTACGGGTCATCTGGAACGGACTGATCAGATGTATACTATAGAAATAGGTAAAATTTTAAAAAAATTAAACACATAAAACAGGAGCAGGCAGTGCTCACACGCCCACTAAACAGAGGCACAGCCGAGGGCGTTCATCGGCTAAACAAGAAGAGAGGAAAAGGATGTATCTGTCACGGTCCCTGACTGTTGATCCCGTGCGCCGTTCTTTACTGATCTGAGTTTTCTCTCTACACGTATTCTTGTTTCTTTGTCATCGTAGTTAAAAACGTTTCAAAATTTAGGAAGATTTCCTTCACAAATGATTGTTGGATCAACCTTTCCGTTCTTGCCGGTATAGTGTAATAATATCGTGCGTATATACATATATTAACACAGCGATGACTGAGAATGCAGATTATGTTATGTAAACATGGAGCTGTGACATCGGAGATGACCTTGGTGTAATCTGTCTGACAGTTGCTGGAGATGGTCTGGAATTCTTGAAATATAAGTCTGGAGTTTGGGGTTTCACAGCAGCTAAGTCGTTCATTTGTGTGAAACAAACACCCCCCCCCCCAAATCCACCCCCACAAAACCAGCATTCAAGGGATACGTGACAAGGAAGACATAGCAGCCTAGTAAAGGGGAGGAAGGTACTCATGTTTCTCTATAATCGATCCCTGATATTTTCCATGAGCTTATGTCTTTCTATCAAGTCATCGTCTTAAGCCAACTATAATCTTATCCGGTCTTTCTATTTGTCTTTCCTGCTGTTAGAGCACCTAGAAAGATCTCTCTTTCTCATTAAAGTCATTTGAATGTTCGTTGTCTTTTTAAAATACGGTTTTAATTCAATTCTTTTTTTTTTATTATTGACTGATCTTAAGTTGGGACGTACCCATATCTTCTCCGCTGCCCGTTCCAGTAACCAATGTAAGGTTTGTGTACTGAATATCCCTGTCATGTGTTCACTGTGGGTTCTTCGCTTCCGTCCACAGAGGGGAGCTTATCCTTCCCTCATGTTGCTTCACTCTCACTTCCTTCATTCTGTGGATGTAGAGGGTTATACTCTTATTTCAACTCTACCTCCCCGCACAATTTGTCCATAACGGCCTTCGAGATGCCTGATTTTTCCAGTTTTAACACACCATGCCTGGGAATCCTGCCCAGTAGCCGAGTCTGCCTGCTCATCCTGCATGCCTGGGACAGTAGATCAATGTGAGGCCTGCAACTTAAAGAGTGTGAGACGGCTGGTCCAATACCTGCGAAGCATATTTTCTGGAGCATGTTCTGGCACTCACTCACTATGACATCACGGTGTTATTTACTGTTCACCCTGCCACGCGATTCAGTTTCCTCGCTTCTGTCATCTTAACCGGTCTTGGTACCCTCAG
The DNA here is from genome assembly GCA_009760885.1 of Achatina immaculata. Taxonomy (NCBI): domain Eukaryota; kingdom Metazoa; phylum Mollusca; class Gastropoda; order Stylommatophora; family Achatinidae; genus Lissachatina; species Lissachatina immaculata. Next base: position 2,069,961 of record CM019700.1, read on the forward strand.
CGCTATTTCGTGAAAGGACATTCTGGCACTGCTCGGTTTACAGTCTACACCAAGATAGGCTCAGTATAGAATCTTACAACTCTTCGTTTTTTTTCTTCCTTCCCCTAATATTCACAGCAAAGAATGATTACACGAGCTATTTTTTTTCTTCACTGTCTTGAATAACGATGGCACAGCATATTAGACCCAAGGAAATCTGTAACACTGAAACAGAATTCCACTATCAAAGAGAAAGACGGTCACTACTTTCTACGAGCAATCTTCAGAGCTCATCAAGCTTTGGGAGAAGGTTCATCTGAGCTTTCTGTGTCAAATTAACTCAGCGCCACTGTTGTCACTGTAGCCGTAACTTAATCTATTATCCGCCTGTTGCAAAATGCCTGACCCTAACAGTAAATTAACACTTTAATTTCTTGTTGTAAAACGCTTCAGACTCTAACAGCAAATTAATTTGTTAGCTGCCTGTTTTAAAACGCTTCAGACTCTAACAGCAAATTAATTTGTTAGCTGCCTGTTTTAAAACGCTTCAGACTCTAATAGCAAATTAATTTGTCAGCTGCCTGTTTTAAAACGCTTCAGACTCTAATAGCAAATTAATTTGTCAGCTGCCTGTTTTAAAACGCCTCAGACTCTAATAGCAAATTAATTTGTTAGCTGCCTGTTTTAAAACGCTTCAGACTCTAATAGCAAATTAATTTGTCAGCTGCCTGTTTTAAAACGCTTCAGACTCTAATAGCAAATTAATTTGTTAGCTGCCTGTTTTAAAACGCTTCAGACTCCAATAGCAAATTAATTTGTTAGCTGCCTGTTTTAAAACGCTTCAGACTCTAACAGCAAATTAATTTGTCAGCTGCCTGTTATAAAAACCTCAGACTGTAACAGTAACTTAATCTGTTAGCTGCCTGTTATAAAAACCTCAGACTGTAACAGTAACTTAATCTGTTAGCTGCCTGTTATAAAAACCTCAGACTGTAACAGTAACTTAATCTGTTAGCTGCCTGTTATAAAAACCTCAGACTGTAACAGTAACTTAATCTATTAGCTGCCTGTTATAAAAACCTCAGACTGTAACAGTAACTTAATCTATTAGCTGCCTGTTATAAAAACCTCAGACTGTAACAGTAACTTAATCTATTAGCTGCCTGTTATAAAAACCTCAGACTGTAACAGTAACTTAATCTATTAGCTGCCTGTTATAAAAACCTCAGACTGTAACGCAGGCACACTTTCACCGTGCATAAGTCTTACTTTGGGAATAACGACTATTTAAAAGAAAAACCCGACAAGACTGTGTTCTGTATTCGTTTACATTACCCCCAGACTGGATAAAAAAGTTACCTACTAGAATAAAGAAACTATGCGTATTAACAAACTTCAGTAAAGGAAACTGCGTAAAAGCAAACTTCGGTAAAGAAAACTATGCATATCACCAAACTTAGGTAAAGGAATTTGTGCTTATTAGCAAACCGATAAAGGAAATTGTGCTTAATAGCCAACTTATATAATGGACGCCGTGCTTATTAGCAATCTTCAGTTATAAAATGAACGATCGAGCGATACTAGAAAAAACAAATGCAAAATGGACTGTATACAGCAGAAACCACCATACTACAAAACCATATATAAACAGGTAATTTAATACTGAATCAAGACTTCTGTTAAACTATGTCAGTGTAATAACCCTTTCAGAGGATAACCAGGGAGTTTGAGAGGCTGCTTGTTCACCAACAGGAGACCCTGATATTGTCCCAGGACTGCACAACAACCAATGTTAAATGTAAGATTGTACACCTAATGTTACGGGTACATTCCCAGAATGTACAGCAACCATTGTTACTGGTACATTCCAAGAATGCAACCGTTGTTACGGGTACATTCCAAGAATGCAACCATTGTTACTGGTTATATTCCAAGAATGTACAGCAACCACTGTTACGGGTACATTCCAAGAATGCAACCACTGGTTATAGGGTACATTCCAATAATGCACAGCAACCATTGTTACGGGTACATTCCAAGAATGCAACCATTGTTACTGGGTACATTCCAAGAATGTACAGCAACCATTGTTACGGGTACATTCTAAGAATATAAATTTCCAGAAATAAAACTAAACTGGGAACTTCTAAGATAAAAAAAGATCTGTGTAAGACCCCGATGACTTTTTTAATGGCCGATCCTATCCATAAAACGTCTACAGAATCAGCCACAAAGGACAGTGTTTATCCAGATCTTGCCAGGAGAACATCATCACCATCCATCTTCTCGCTATATGCTTCAACACAAATGCACATGACCATAATGTCAACTTCTAATTAAATATTATATTCATTAAATATATATTAATATATATATATATATATATATATATATATATAAATTAATATATTACTCACCTCTAAACTGTTGCAGCACCATCATTCTAATGTGAGAATTGTGTTCTTAAATGCTGGCGAAAAGTTTACAATGTTGTAAAAGTTGACGGAATGTTCTGTAATGCATAGTTCAGACTTCAGCATAGGTCTTTCGCGCACACATCTGCGATTGCATAGTCTAACAAAGAGCTCTTTCCGAAGGTCTTTTCTATACACACACTGATTCTTGCAGTGAACTATACACAAGACATTCATATTATGCATAAACCATTTAGTACAGTCTGCTTTTGTTGACTGTCCATAATACACGATTCTTATACAGTCAAATTAACGTGAAAAAAATATATAAGCTTTTTTGACATAATCATGAGATCCATACAAGCACATACGACCGGGTTTCCCTATAGAGAACTCTGACGCTGTTGATAAATGAATCAATCACCTCTGTATCTGAACAGTAATTTTTAAAACTGAAGATCATACACTTATGTGAAAGGGTTATAAAGGTGCGAAGACGCTGCCCGTGTTGACAATCAGCAACCTATAATTGACATGCTGGCATTAGGGCTTGCGAACCATAGCTGACCAAGACCCTGCCCCACCTCTCCCTTGTTGCCCCTAGTAACAGGTCTAGCCTGGCTAACGGGGCAGGGATCGCTACAGTCCCCATGGTGGTGGAGTCTGCTAAAGAAGTATTGCACACCCTCAGCTTTTTTTCAGCTGCACCCAATGACTGAAAAAAAAAACCCCCAGCTGTCATGACCCGCTCCCAAACCGACAGGAAGCGTGCCTCAACAATTTCCCACCGCACCGGGTGCAAAGAACTATAACTCAGTCCCAGAGAGGCCGAGGAAAGGGTTATAAAGCCAGCGAGACAAGCCCCCTGTAGCATTGCGTCCATTTCTATAGTTTTCCTGCGACCTGAAGCTCAGATATTATATATGTTATTTGTATCTCTCCAGCACTTTAAACTAATGAAAATCCTACACACTATTCTCGTTTCTCAAGTATACTTATCTAGTTCCCCCCGTATGCACGACACACAGAGAGGGGGCAAATGTACTCAGCAAACGGAATGGGCGGTGGGGAAGAAATGGGAAGGAGGATTTGGGGAGGGAGGCAGAATTTAGGGGGAATGTGTGAAATCCTCCCATACTCTCTGAAGGAGGGTCACAGCACAGGTGCAAGTACTTTGCAATAAAGTTACGCAGAGCTGTATGGTTCAGTTTTGCTAAAAAAAAGTGAGGAAAATGGGCAGGGACGACAGTGGCAGAAAACTTATGAGCACGTATAAGTGAAGAAAATACAACAATCCAATATTTCTGCAAATCTTTTTTCAAGGACCACACACAAACAAATAAAATCACGAAAAACAGATGAGTAAAATACCAGAAGAGCTAAGTATTTGATTTTTTCATCTAATTTTTGCGTTTTTAATTCGCTGTGCTGTTTTTTTTTTTAATATGGTTCTTGAAAAAAGACATTTCTCGAAAGACTAGACTGTTGTATGTTCTTCATTTATACGTGCTTATTTTACTTTCTGCCACTCTGGTTTCCTGTCCACTTTCCTCGCTCTTTCTATCATACATCTCTGTCTACTTTTATCACTAGGGCCAGTTTTACCGCAGTCGTTGTCTTTTCTCTTATCTTTTACCAAGTACTCTGCAGCAGAATCGGCGAGAATCTTTCTTGTCTGGAAGGCTACGGGTGCAGGAGGTAGAGCCTTCTGCCTACAGTCCAAGAAGCCACGTTCGCCATCGACTTCTCTATACCTACCCAGTAAGGCAGCGTAAATCCACGATAAAATAAACCTGGGAAAAAACACGCCCACAGGGGGTGGGGGAGGGGGGGAACGGGACATCAGAAGAAAAACACAGGGAACGCCGCCAGATGACGCAACAAGCACGAAGCACTGACCCGTAAAACTGACACTACACTTGGCCAATGCGACTCTTCCAAGGCTCAAGCATTGCACATTGTTGCCGCAATGAGCACTTGAGTGTTTTATTATGGTTCATTATGTGCCCTAGGGTAGTGGTTAGAACACTCGTCTAGCAACCGAGGGTTCGAATCGCCAGATGAGCGGGATTTTTTTCTGACCAATACGGCCCCAGGGTTCACCCAGCCTCGGAAAATGGGTACCAGAGAAATCTGGGACGGTAAAGCGGCCAGGCGTGATACTGGCCACATCACCCTTCCATGAGCCGAAAGTCATGGAAAATACGGGCCTAACATCGTGTTCCCCAATATGCCTTAGTGGCGTGGAAACGGGCATTTTACCTTCACCTCATTATGCGCCCTGTCAGACAGTGTTGGGGATCATGCTTCTTCATCTTGTGCGGTTCCTGACGTTCCCGATGCTTTTCTCTTTCCAAGTCACTTGGTCAGTCCCCCTGAGATAGTTTTCTCTTGGCCTTCCTCTCCTCCATTTTCCCTTGGATTTTTCAGTCAGTACTAGGTCCTCTAAAAAAAAAGCGGCCAGGAGTGATACTGACCATATCACCCTCTAGTGTGCTGACAGGTCAAGGAAAATAAGGGCACTAACACCATATCCCTATGTGCCTCTAAGGCATGACAGGATTATCTTTACCTTAGGTCCTCTAAATTCTGTCTTCTCATGTCGAGTCCAAGAAAATTTGACTGTCAGCTTATCATTTCTTAAAATTCTTCGTTACTTGTTATATAAGTTCTAAGTGTCATGCCGCGTGACGTAGGCGATCATTTCTCTCCACAATTCCCTGTCTTTAGACTTGATTATGAGATCCGCCGATGACTTTCTTCCTAGCCACACTGACAGCCCACCCAGTAACTTCTCTCTCTGTGTCTTCCTCTGTCTTTTCTTCCCTCAATTTTTCCAGCTGCCATAATGTCTTCCAGTCTTCCTCTTCTCAGGAAATGTCCTATAAATCTCGCTTGTCTGTCTCTGATCTTTGCTATAATTTGCTTTTTAACTCCAGCCTCTCTTAAGACTTCTTCATTGGTTTTCTTGGTTGTCCATGGTACCTTCAACATCCTTCTTATAAACCACATTTCCATGGCCTCCATTTCTCACTGTACTCTCTTATTCATAGACCATGCTTCACATCTATAAAACAGAAATGGCTCGATGTAACATTTAAATGCTCGGAATCTTTTTCTATTGATATAATTGTAATATACACTTGTCTCAAATAAGGCTTCCCCATTCCCCACCCCAAAATCAATTTTTTTTACTTGTGTGAATTTACGTTTACTAACAGCAAGACGTATTATAAACATGAAACACTTAAAACCTTTTGACGATGCTGTTAACACGAGTTATATTCATTCATTTACACGCATTAACACCTTCACTTACAGTCAAATGAAACATTTTCATTATGTTTTAACATGAGTTATATTCGTTAATTTACATTTATTAACACCTTCACTTACAGCCAAATGAAACATTTTCATTATGTTTTAACATGAGTTATATTCATTAATTTACATTTATTAACACCTTCACTTACAGCGAAATGAAACACTTTCGTTATGTTTTTAACATGAGTTATATTCATTAATGTACATGTATTAACACCTTCACTTACAGCCAAATGAAATATTTTCATTATGTTTTTAACATGAGTTATATTCATTAATTTACATGTATTAATGTCTTCACTTACACCATAATGAAACATTCTCATTAGGTTTTTAACATGAGTTATATTCATTAATTTACATTTATTAACATCTTCACTTACATCAAAATGAAACATTTTCATTGTGTTTTTAGGTAAGGTAAAAGGTGAAATTCCCGTTTCCATGCCGTTAAGGCATAATGGGAATACGGTGTTAGGCCCGTGTTCACTTACAGCCAAATGAAACATTTTCACTGTGTTTTTAACATGAGTTATATTTCTTAATTTACATTTACTAACACTATCACATACGGTCAAATAAAATACTTTCGTTGAAAGAAATACGAAACGTTTTAATTAAGATTAACTTTTACCGTTACAACCACACAGAAGATTCGTTCCGCTTATTCTCAAAACATGTTTTACATAATCCGCGCGTGAATTTACATGTATTACCAAGAAGGAAGCTCTTGGTACCATCGCGAACCAGATACTTCCATATTCGCTCCACCGCCTGTGCCAGTGAAAGTCTCACAGAAATGTCCTTCGCATTAGTTCTCGATGACGAGCCGAGCCACCCAGTGAGGATGCAATGTTAGCGACTACAACAGTCCAAAATGAGAAACTAGTCAGCGTAACAATAAATCAATATTATATCAGCGCGATCTCAGGACAATATCTGTTGTAGACAACTAAACAACAATAACAACAACAACAACACAATTCCTCATCGCCAGAGAAGTACGGCCCCCAGAGGTAAGCGTTTCGACCCTTTAAATTCTGACGCTCTGATGGAGCTCTGGGCTCCTCCAGGTCATGACTCCCACATGTCTTTGATTTGTTTGGTCTATACCCGCCTCACGAGGCTCAAGTATCACAGGCATGCTGACTAAGTGGCACAGGGAAAAAAAAAAGACAACACATTTTATCAAAACGGCACCAGTTAATAACGACGGCGATGACATGCGGTCTCACAAAGCGACTACTAAATGTAACAACTTTCCGCTTGTACCCTCAACAACGTACACGGCTTAATGACGGCAGATTTACGTTAGAATCATAACAGGAGAACCGCAGTATCCGCATATCCTTGTCACAATCTGATATAATGCAACGCCCACACGACCAGCTCTTGTGTTATGTGACACCGCTAAAACTTCAATTCACTCTTCACTTACGGCGTTTTATGGTAGAACTTGACACTCTACAGGGGAACCCGTCGCGCCGTGGAATCCCCGCATTTATTAATGAGATACGGTAACAGCAACGCGCCAGGAATGCGTTACCGCTTCATCACAATAAACGTCCCCGTTCTCTTTCCCCCCCCCCCCCCCACCCCACCCCACCCCCTCTCTGCGTGACGCACGAACAGATACAACTTACAAGAAGATGGGAACGCGGATCTCAAAAGCTTTGATGTAAGTCCCTACACGCAACTTCTGCCTTCTATGCATTCGCATTATTGGCAAACAAAACATTGTTCACAGATACGAACACAGTAAGAGACTCCTACATTCGCGTCAGCGCTCGAGGTTTGTCACTCCATTCACATGTGAAAACATTTGTCAAAGTTTTGTTTTTTATTTGCGTATACTCCGGAAATTATTTTCTATTCATTTGTGCAAATGGTTGAATACAAGCGGGCTTTTCATATGTACCAACAAGCGAGTAAACATCTCCATTTATTATGTAAAAAAAAACAAACCACAGAATAAATATTCTCCATTCATGAGCAAAATTATCCATTTACACGTACAAATATGTACATCGTTGGAAAAAATTATCAATATGTACATTTTTACATTTTCGGCACATGGATCAATATTTAATGTACAAATAGCTCAGCCAAAAAATGTATCCATTTACATGTACAAGTAGTTCAACCAGTAAATGTATCCATTTACATGTACACATAGCTCAGTCAGCAAATGTATCCATTTACATGTACAAATAGCTCGGCCGCAAATGTATCCACTTACATGTACAAATAGTTCAGCAAATGTACCCACTTCCATCTACAAATATTGTAGCATGGCCTTGTAAGTAATGATTATAGTTGTTGTTATTATTATTAATGAATATGATTATGAAAATAGACTGTAAACAAAATAGTAACATCGAATAGCGACAGAGAAAAGTGGATAGGCAAGGAAGAGAAAGGTACAGAACTTCTATGACACTAGAACAAGACGCGGACAAAAGTAAACAGTGGAAACAGTAAACACAAAAAGACGAGACTCAGTGACGCTGAGATATAGTGATACAAAGGAAGGACGCCGGAATGTAGGATGGTCCAGTGATAACAAAGCGGTGACTGGACGTTGACACGTGTAAACAAAATAGAAACGACGAATAGAAAAGGCAGACACAATGAAAAGCGAGGACACAATAAAACCTCCGACATGAAAGAGCAAGACAATGACTTAGGTAAATGACAATTATATATACGGAGTTGACACTATGACACCTATTAGCGTTAGGACGCTATTGCACACGGTTTTTAAATAAAGGAGTGACCAACTCGGCCAGCTGACCAATTAAATATTTAGAAGTGGCCTATTGGACAAATGACTTACGAGAGATAAGTCACGGGGCAGTTTGAATGACGGACAATCAGAACACTCATGGGAACCAGTGGGCATCTGAAGGGTGGAGCCAAAATACTTATTGGTTAATCCGTAAAGCTGGACTTGAAGATAAAAAGGCGAGCGGAGAGACAGGAGAGAACCAAGAAGTACGGAAGCAGAGGAGAGGAAGAAGTGCGGAAGTATAGGTGAAAACCAAGAAGTACGGAAGTAGAAGAGAGAGGAGACAGAGGAGGGAGATCGTCAGAAAACCGTCGGTCCGGCAAGTAGCGACTGACCAGAACTGCAAGAAGGATGGTCAGTGCACGTGGACAGTCAAGACTGAAGAAAGAAGGTCCGACCAGAACAGCCGAGAAGCCATCAGATGAGAGATAAGAACAGAAGTCCAGAGAAGAGGCAAGTAGACTTTGCTCGTTAGTACACTGCGATTGAGAGACGGCAGAGGAAGACCGTCAGAAAAAAATCAGAAGACAGACAAGAGAAGAAAGAGGACGAGACGATATAAAATCAGAAGTAGTGTTAGACGGAAGATGGTTTTCAAGTGATTCGAGTGATTAAGAAGAATTGACACTTTTGAAATTCTGAGTACAGTGATTTTAGACGAGAAACTAGCAGACCACCTGTTGCAGATGTGATATAATACTGAGTTAGGAAATGTTCTCGTATCAAATGTAGAATATTGTGACATTGAGAACGTTGAGAAATACTGCATGTAGAATATGACAGAGTTTGATATTATGAACAAATGATTAAGTGATTCAATCCAAATGATGTTGTCTACAATACATCTTGATCTTATTAATCAGAATTAAATAATGGAGGAACATTTCATCAGACTTGCTCTAGATTTAGTGAAGTGATAATGTTTTGTGAAACCTGTTAATCAAAGAGCATCTTTAAGCTTCAATTCTATAATAGGGAACTATTTAGCAATATATGATTCACAACAGTCAATATTATAATATCTCAGCAAATGTACCAATTTATGTGTACACAAATCTCAGTAAATGTACCAATTTACATGTACAAATATCTCAGCAAAATTATCCATTTACAGGTATAAATATATTATTGCACAAAAGTTAAGGGCCACCCCTTTATTTTTTTTTTTTCATTATTGCACTCCGGACACGTCTACATGCGCTCCGACCTCCTCCTCGGTATATCAATCAGCGTACAGCGACTGTATGCCAGTTCGTTGTTGACTGACGATTCCTCTAAAGCGACAGAGAAAAGTGGGTAGGCAAGGAAGAGAAAGGTACAGAACTTCCATGACACTAGAACAAGACGCGTACAAAAGTAAACAGTGGAAACAGTAAACACAAAAAGACGAGACTCAGTGACGCTGAGCTATAGTGATACAAAGGAAGGACGCCAGAATGTAGGATGGTCCAGTGATAACAAAGCGGTGACTGGACGTTGACACGTGTAAACAAAATAGAAACGACGAATAGAAAAGGCAGACACAATGAAAAGCGAGGACACAATAAAACCTCCGACATGAAAGAGCAAGATAATGACTTAGGTAAATGACAATTATATATACGGAGTTGACACTATGACACCTATTAGCGTTAGGACGCTATTGCACACGGTTTTTAAATAAAGGAGTGACCAACTCGGCCAGCTGACCAATTAAATATTTAGAAGTGGCCTATTGGACAAATGACTTACGAGAGATGAGTCACGGGGCAGTTTGAATGACGGACAATCAGAACACTCAAGGAAACCAGTGGGCATCTGAAGGGTGGAGCCAAAATACTTATTGGTTAATCCGTAAAGCTGGACTTGAAGATAAAAAGGCGAGCGGAGAGACAGGAGAGAACCAAGAAGTACGGAAGCAGAGGAGAGGAAGAAGTGCGGAAGTATAGGTGAAAACCAAGAAATACGGAAGTAGAAGAGAGAGGAGACAGAGGAGGGAGATCGTCAGAAAACCGTCGGTCCGGCAAGTAGCGACTGACCAGAACTGCAAGAAGGATGGTCAGTGCACGTGGACAGTCAAGAGTGAAGAAAGAAGGTCCGACCAGAACAGCCGAGAAGCCATCAGATGAGAGATAAGAACAGAAGTCCAGAGAAGAGGCAAGTAGACTTTGCTCGTTTGTACACTGCGATTGAGAGACGGCAGAGGAAGACCGTCAGAAAAAAAATCAGAAGACAGACAAGAGAAGAAAGAGGACGAGACGATATAAAATCAGAAGTAGTGTTAGACGGAAGATGGTTTTCAAGTGATTCGAGTGATTAAGAAGAATTGACACTTTTGAAATTCTGAGTACAGTGATTTTAGACGAGAAACTAGCAGACCACCTGTTGCAGATGTGATATAATACTGAGTTAGGAAATGTTCTCGTATCAACTGTAGAATATTGTGACATTGAGAACGTTGAGAAATACTGCATGTAGAATATGACAGAGTTTGATATTGTGAACAAATGATTAAGTGATTCAATCCAAATGATGTTGTCTACAATACATCTTGATCTTATTAATCAGAATTAAATAATGGAGAACATTTCATCAGACTTGCTCTAGATTTAGTGAAGCGATAATGTTTTGTGAAACCTGTTAATCAAAGAGCATCTTTAAGCTTCAATTCTATAATAGGGAACTATTTAGCAATATATGATTCACAACAGTCAATATTATAATATCTCAGCAAATGTACCAATTTATGTGTACACAAATCTCAGTAAATGTACCCATTTACATGTACAAATATCTCAGCAAAATTATCCATTTACAGGTATAAATATATTATTGCACAAAAGTTAAGGGCCACCCCTTTTTTTTTTTTTTCATTATTGCACTCCGGACACGTCTACATGCGCTCCGACCTCCTCCTCGGTATATCAATCAGCGTACAGCGACTGTGTGCCAGTTCGTTGTTGACTGACGATTCCTCTAAAGCGCCGGGGATAATGTCCAGTCCTTGGGGTGCCATTCTTCGCTCTCTGCTCGTACATCGAGACAGCGATGTCAAGTCACCTCTCCCGAGCTCCCTCCCTGAGTGCATTAACAATGTCTGCACGGGCCATCGGTTGGCCATCATCTATGGGGGCTATGCCAGCCAGTCTGTGAGCTCTCCATCATCGCCCTGGACGCTAGCATGACCTGGTACAAAAAGGAGGTGACACAGTGAATCTTTGACCTCTGCAATGACTCCAGTTACCGCCTGATTAACATAAAGTAACATGGCCATCTTTTCTAGGTTCAAACACAAGACGCTCTACAGAGAGAATTTTCTTCCATTTGTTGTACTTCTATACAGAGAGAATTTTCTTCTATTTGTTGTATTTCTCTACGGAGAGAATTTTCTTCCATTTGTTGTACTTCTCTACAGAGAGAATTTTCTTCTATTTGTTGTACTTCTCTACAAGAGAGAATTTTCTTCTACTTGTTGTACTTCTCTACAAGAGAGAATTTTCTTCTATTTGTTATACTTCTCTACAAGAGAGAATTTTCTTCTATTTGTTGTACTTCTCTGCAAGAGAGAATTTTCTTCTATTTGTTGTACTTCTCTACAAGAGAGAATTTTCTTCTATTTGTTGTACTTCTCTACAGAGAGAATTTTCTTCTATTTGTTGTACTTCTCTATAACAGAGAATTTTCTTCTATTTGTTGTACTTCTTTACAGGAGAGAATTTTCTTCCATTTGTAGTACTTCTCTAAATAGAGAATTTTCTTCTACTTGTTGTACCTCTCTACAGAGAGAATTTTCTTTTACCTGTTGTACTTCTCTACACAGAGAATTTTCTTCTATTTGTTGTACTTCTCTACAGAGAGAATTTTCTTCTATTTGTTGTACTTCTCTATAACAGAGAATTTTCTTCTATTTGTTGTACTTCTCTACAAGAGAGAATTTTCTTCCATTTGTAGTACTTCTCTAAATAGAGAATTTTCTTCTACTTGTTGTACCTCTCTACAGAGAGAATTTTCTTTTACCTGTTGTACTTCTCTACACAGAGAATTTTCTTCCATTTGTTGTACTTCTTTACAGAAAGAATTTTCTTCTACTTGTTGTACTTCTCTACAAGAGAGAATTTTCTTCTATTTGTTGTACTTCTCTAAATAGAGAATGTTCTTCTACTTGTTGTACTTCTCTACAGAGAGAATTTTCTTTTACTTCTTGTACTTCTCTAAATAGAGAATTAACTTTATCTCGTTGTATTTCTCTACAGAGACACTTTTCTTCTACTTGCTGTACTTCTCTAAATAGAGAATTTTCTTCTACTTGTTGCACTTCTCTACAGAGAGAATTTTCTTCTACTTATTGTACTTCTCTACAGAGAGAATTTTCTTCTACTTGTTGCACTTCCCTACAGAGAGAATTTTCTTCTACTTGTTGTACTTCTCTACAGAGAGAATTTTCTTCTACTTGTTGCACTTCTCTACAGAGAGAATTTTCTTCTATTTGTTGTACTTCTCTACAGAGAGAATTTTCTTCTACTTATTGTACTTCTCCACAGAGAGAATTTTCTTCTACTTGCTGTACTTCTCTAAATAGAGAATTTTCTTCTACTTGTTGCACTTCTCTACAGAGAGAATTTTCTTCTACTTGTTGTACTTCTCTACAGAGAGAATTTTCTTCTACTTGTTGTACTTCTCCACAGAGAGAATTTTCTTCTACTTGTTGTACTTCTCTACAGAGAGAATTTTCTTCTACTTGTTGCACTTCTCTACAGAGAGAATTTTCTTCTACTTGTTGTACTTCTCTACAGAGAGAATTTTTTTTTGAAACAACAAAAACTCCACCAAATAATTTTTTAAAAAAACTCTGGGCAACCCATCTCAAAATTTGACTTTATAATCATTAAACGTTTGAGAGGCTCTTCATGCTATTAGGTTTTTCTTGTACACTACACTGTGTTCATGACTGAAAATAATCTTGTCTTCTATCTGAAGTGGAGAGTTTTGAATATCTTGGGTCATTACTAACTAATAATGGAGATACAATGAGGGAAATTAAAAGGAGGACATCTATCGCTGTTCAGAAAGTAAAACAAATAAAGAATATGTGGAGGGGAGCAGACAGAACCACACAAATAAGATCATCTTTCCCATCGCAACATATGCCTGTGAGACCTGGACACTTAACAAAACAGCTGAGAAACACATAAATGCCTTTGAATGTAAATGCTACAGAAGAGTTCTCCAAATATCATGGACATAAAAAAGAACAAATATATCCATACTCATTCCTTTGCATGTCCCTTGCGGAACTTTGCATCCCAAACAGCACTCCTGTAGGCCTCTCGGTTGTGAGCAAGATGGCCTGCTGCTGCTGCATCCATTTCCAGATCATCAACGATGTCTTGCAGCCATCTTCGTTTCGGTCTTCCTCTTTTTCTTTTTCCCATTATGTATCCTTCCAATACGGTCTTCTCTAAATTATCATGACGTTTAATGTGGCCAAAATATTTAAGTTTTCTCTCTTTAATCCTCTTTACTAGCCAGCCTTCTTCAATATTAAGCTCTTGTAGTATAGATATATTTGTTCTTTTTTGTGTCCACGATATTTGGAGAACTCTTCTATAGCATTTACATTCAAAGGCATTTATGTGCTTCTCAGCTGTTTTGTTAAGTGTCCAGGTCTCACAGGCATATGTTGCGATGGGAAAGATGCATGCCCTTAAAAATCTTATTTTTGTGGTTCTGTCTGCTCCTCTCCACAGATTCTTTATTTGTTTTACTTTCTGAAGAGCAATAGATGTCCTCCTTTTAATTTCCCGCATTGTATCTCCATTATTAGTTAGTAGTGATCCAAGATATTCAAAACTCTCCACTTCTTCCAGTTTTTCCTCACTGATACATATTTCAGTTGCCTTGTTTGTTTTGTCAGTTGTCATCACCTTAGTTTTCTTTGCATTAAGATAGAGGTTCTGCTCTTCGCTGTTCTTGCGGACTGACATAATTAGTTTTTCCATTCCTTCTTGTGTTGTGGACAGCAATACTGTGTCATCAGCATATCTAATCTCTGGTATTTCATAACCTCCAACTGTTATGGCATCGTAATATTCTTTGTCTACATCTTCTCTAACATTCCTCATTATATTTTCTTTAATATTCCTCATTATATTTTCATTATATTATATCCATACTACAAGAACTTAATATTGAAGAAGGCTGGCTAGTAAAGAGGATTAAAGAGAGAAAATTTAAATATTTTGGACACATTAAACGTCATGATAATCTAGAGAAGACCGTCTTGGAAGGGTACATAATGGGAAAAGAAAGAGAGGAAGACCAAGGCGAAGATGGCTGCAAGACGTCGTTGATGATCTGCAAATGGATGCCGCAGCAGCAGGCCATCTTGTTTACAACCGAGAGGCTTACAGGAGCGCTGTTTGGGAGGCAAAGTTCCGCGAGGGACATGAAAATGAATGAATGAATGTCTTCTGTCTCCCTGTAACTGGGAGCTGGTGGTCTTTGCAGCCGATGCCGTGAAGATATTGAGGCACAGAATCTCATGGCGTGGGAGCGGGCTATGACAGATAATTTGTTATCTACGAAGTGCAGCTAAAAGGCAGGGGGTGTGTAATACTCCATGGGGACTATGACCATCCCTGCCTCTTAGCCAGGCTAGGCCCCGGAGTACCGACGGAGAGCTGCGACATGGTCTTGGTCAGCTATGGTTCACTAACCCTGACGCTAGCATATCACTTATTGGTCGCTGACTGCCTAATCGGACAGCCTATTTTCTCCCACTTAGAAAGACATAACAGTCTTGAGACCAAAGACACTGCGACGCCCCATTTTTGAATCTGAGACAGTGATGCGCCCCGTCTTAAACGTAACGCAAAAGCACCTGGCGACTCGCACAATGAACTTCTGAATTCTGATGTGCGGCGACCACAGATGAGAATACGGGACACGTGTTTCAAAACCGAATCTTCAGATGTCTCCACCGGAGTAACATATACTATTCCAAAAAAGAAACGCAACAAATACGATGTTGCAATTTAAACTGAAGTTTGCTGATCAGACAGGGGAAAATTGCCTGAAACGTTCACTTGGATAATTTCACGTGCTGACCTGAAATGTACCCAGCAGATGATTCATGAGCACAGAAAAGCGACACTAGTCAAAACAGCATTTTTGACAATAACTCATGACAGGTTCACGAGAATCCCGTGAAATTTAATGAACACAAAACTCAATGACCATGTTATTGAATGCCTATAAAAGATTGATGCTCCTCTAATCAATTCATTTGAAATTCAATGCGCAAGTATGGCTCATCTCACTACAGAACAACGACTCATCATCATTGGACGTTTACAGACTGGACAGTCACGTAGTGTAGTGGCCAGACAATTTAATGTGGTTAAAAGCACTATTAGTCGCATTTGGAGACGATTTCAAGAAACTGGCTCAGTTGCAGACCGGCCGCGCAGAGGAAGATCCATAGTCACAACTCCTGCCGAAGACTGCTTCATACGGCTGCGTCACCTCAGGAATCGATTTGCATCTGCGTCCTTAACAGTCCATTCAATGACAGCAGCTCGTCCAATTTCAGGAACCGGCAGCACGACGCTAGTCACTGTGCTAGAAGACCCTACAGAACTCCTGTTCTTACGGACCAGCATCGCCAGAACCGACTGCAGTAGGCGAACCAGCATCGCCAATGGACTGTTGCGAATGATTGGAGAAGGGTTTGGTTTAGTGATAAGTCATTCTTTCTGCTCCAGCGACACGATAGATGGAGAAGAGTTTACCGCAGAGTCCATGATCGCTACGCCCTGAACTGCGTGGACGAGGCTCCTCCACATGGTGGTGGAGGTGTACTGGTGTGGGGGACGATCAACTTCACTGGAAAAAGTGACCTGGTGCAAACTGAAGGACGCCTGAATGCCCAACGATACGTCGCTGAAATTCTTCATCCTCGCGTCCTTCCTCTTCTGACTGCAACAAGATCGATTTTTCAGCAGGATAACGCTCGACCTCATGTGGCACAACTCACCACCCAGTTCCTCGCTGACAACAACGTCAAGTCCATTCCGTGGCCATCCATGTCATCAGACATGAACCTAACAGAACACTTATGGAATGAACTCAACAGACAAGTCCGCCAGAGAGACGTGGTGAACACCAATCTCCGACAGTTGTCTCTTGCACTGCGGGAAGAGTGGGCAGCCATCCCACAACAACAGATCCAACGACTAATCGGATCCATGTCAAGGAGATGTCGTAATCTGATACAGGCCAGAGGAGGCCATACACCTTAATGAAACTGAGGTCTCAGTCGCAAAACCGAGGTCTCAGTCGCAAATAATAAAAGTCCAAACCATATTTAATAAACATCATTTAATTGTTAAAGTCTTAAAGTTTCTTCATGCCAAGATTGAACCATTAATTCCGTAAAATAAAATGTTGATACAAGTTTGAAATTCAGTGTCCATTACGACTACAGTAGTGCTGCGTTTCATTTTTTTAACAGTAATAAGTCCAGGGACAAACCTTTAAAATACGGAGACCTATCCCGTATAATACTGGGCGGCTGGTCAATTTACATACAGGTTTCACAAACTTCAAAGAAAACCTCGACTGTAAGGAAACCTTACAGCACGCATACCTCAAGCGATATCAAATTTCACATTTCTACGTTGAGAAACTCTTATTTCAGCTAAAACTCTTCCAAACTTTCCATACATTTCTGAAACGTCAGAACATCCCATGGGCTGATAGTGTTCTTGCTAAGCCAGGTGGCGAATGGAGAAAACATTCAACAGCGGGAAGGTTAATTCGCTACGGTTCCCATCGCGAAGATGATCCCGCATAGTTAGCATTGCTGTCTCGCTGTTAGGTATGTAGCAATGCAGAACAGCGTTTCTTAGGCTGTTAGGTACGTAGCAATGCAGAAGAGCGGTTCTTAGGCTGTTAGGTATATAGCAATGTAGAAAAGCGGCTATGTAGCAATGTAGAGCAGGGGTTCTTAGGCTGTTAGGTATGTAGCAATGTAGAAAAGCGGCTATGTAGCAGTGTAGAGCAGGGGTTCTTAGGCTATTAGGTATGTAGCAATGTAGAAAAGCGCATATGTAGCAGTGTAGAGCAGGGGTTCTTAGGCTGTTTGGTATGTAGCAATGTAGAACGACTCATCCGACAGTCTCTGATAACTAGAAAAACTTTTCTCTGTATAAAAGAAATGCTCGACTACTTGGTATTTCGCAACTAACGTCATAATTATTAGTTGGCGTAATTTTTAACACCGATTTTATGAGGTCTATGGCAGTCCAGTTCTAGAACTCGCTAGTTTCAGCATGTGTCGTGGATTTTCATCTTTTTTCTGACTCTCACATTTTATCAGCTCTCGCCAACAAAGATTACAATAGAGGATGGTCGGCGTATTCCAGCCAAAGAGAAACCTTTCTCTAGTCTCCTCTTGTGAAGAGGCGTGACTCAGGTAGTCCTGGCCCTGTAGAAATACAAACTGGAAAAATACATGTCAAGACAATCCAGGGGAGTGGTCTGGACAGAAAGGCATCTGTTTCATAATTTACGCAAGCACAAGAAGGGCATGCACAAGGAATGATGAACACATGTAAATGAGTCCTTAAATCATAACAAACACGGATACTGACATCATTTTATGAGATTCACTGATTAGAGTAGTATCCTATTAGGATTTGGGGGGGGGGGGAGGCAGAGGGAATGAAAAACAAAGAATAGGACAACGTGACGTGATTTTAGGAAAACAGACTGAGATAAACATATTCTGCGTGGGCTGAATCTTGAAGATAACTAAGACACGTCTGAATTCAGAAAGCAGTGACAAGATGACAACCAACTTTTTTTTTAGCCGAATGTCGTGATCACTTGGCATTAATTCGGCTAATACCTTGAAGGTTTACAAGTCACCAAACAAATGTGTGCCCCAAAGTTTTGCGATACAAACTACACTCAGCTTACCACTTTCTAAGCCGTCCAAATAACTAAACGTCAGGGGAGAACGCAACAGACACGTAACGCAAGGGACAGGACAGATGTTGTTATGGGTCAGTGCCCTCGACCATTGTTTCGGTTACGTCGATGTTTCCCAAATCTTTTCAAAACTGCCGCACTTTGCCTTCCAGGCCATATTCCTACCGCAACTCCCACCCAACATTCAGGGGCGTCTCTATTATGATGCTGGGACGGGGCAAAGTGAACTGAAGGGCTCTTTTCTATTATTTATAGGAGCGTCAGGCTGTCCGTAGTGTCCCATCTTCAAGTATTGTTTTTCTTGCGACAGCCTTCTAAATAAAATCTAAAGTTTGTCATCAAATGGAGAGAGAGAGAGAGAGAGAGAGAGAGAGAGGGTGTTCACGAGAGAGTTTCATTATTACGTAGATGGTTTAGTTTTACAAAAAGAGTGAGGAAAGTGAGGAGAAATAAGAATGACAGAAAGTAAGATAAGCACATATAAATGAAGAACATACACCAATATTTCGGCAAACGCCTGTTTCAAGGATCACGTGCACAAGCAATACAACAGATACAAACATGAAAAATACGTAAAAAATTTTTAAAATTAGGTTTTCTGGTATCCTTGTAAGAAAGACGAGCAACAAAATGACCACAGTCGCCATCTCTCTTATCCCTGCCATTTTAAAGCAATGACAAATTGAAATTATTTTTCTGTAGAATGTTACGGGAATAGGGGACCTGTGTGAAATGCTTCTGTTGCTTTACCATAACGACACCTCTGCTCTTACACACACACACACACACACACAAACGCACCTCAGTTCTGGTGCTCCTTGCCCCGTTATCTTTTTCTCTCAATAACTTGAGAACCACTGTCTTACCTGAACAGAACAAAATATTCACAGCAGGATACAACAATGAGAATCTGACTAAGAGTGTGAAGGGAAGGATCGGTGGGTGGGGTGGGGAGAGAGAGAGAGAGGGAGAGAGAGACACACACACAGAAGACTCGTGAACACAATACCTTGCGCTAGTATTTATTATTATTTTTTTTCTGCAACATAACCATGCCTGCAGCAAAACATCGTTCTAACTACAAAATACTTACGCAATCTCCTGCATTAAAAAAAAACAATAGACAAACGCCAAAGCTTGCATATATTCTACACTTGTCAAGTGCTACACATCATATTCATCGGCAACTCGGTGGAAAAAAAAAACAGCAAAGAAGAATTTGTTCTGTGGAATTTATACTAGAATGAGCGCCAGGAATGTGTATCCGCTACCATCAGTTGATGTGCTTATGAGAGGGAGTGTTCGTCTTCTTCTGTGTTCCATGGTTCTCACCACATAGATCAATATTTATCGCCTGGATAAGTGTGCAGTTTTCTGAAGGTCGTGCTTTGCGCCCCAAAGTCACTTCCCCATAGTCTTCCAGTGTGGCTCCCCGTGGTCAGAGCTGGGCACGGCAGAAGGGGCAGAGCTGCAGGATGTACTCTGGAGTCTGAACACCTGTCTCGGATGTGCAGTAAGGGGTATGTGACAGATAAACTGCTACAGGTGCCCCGTGCGTAATCTGAAGATGGCTTGTTCTTGATGACAGAGCTGCAACATCTGGTGGTTAGATGGTGGATTGCCCTGGTCAGTCCACGGCTTCCTGTAAACGTCAGATTCATACGTCTCTCTCTCTCTCTCTCTCCATTTGATGACAAACTTATGATTTGATTATATTTAGAAGGTTGTCGCAAAGAAAAACAATACTGTCACTTGAGCATGGGCAACCATAATCCAGAACGTTTTTAGAGAACACGTCAGTCTCTGCGCTGTCGCGTGTTCCATAACGACCACCAAGTTCCTGATCAAGCTGAAGACACGGTTTGCATCATAAGCAGTTAATTAGTACTAGTGGCTAACTACAACCAGCCCCCCCCACCCCACCCCCGGGTTAAGAACCTCTAACTTATGTACAATCCGTGTTTACGAACCAAACCCCGTAATGCATATTGTATTAAAAATTCCAGTTACATATAATGGTTCGTAATAACAAATGGGCACTACTTTGCGACGCGCATCAAAACACTGCGCGTTTACAGCGGTTCGTCGACTGTATTATTATTTTTTTTTTTTAACGATATTGCAGTGTATCTGGAGGTGTTCCTTTGGTGATGTTTTATGCACAGGAAGATACACTATATACTAGGACAAGCATTTTACAACTGACGTTAGTTACGAGCCCTATCTAGCTCTTCTATTGTTTTGACAACGCCAGAACGGTTCGAAACTTGTTCCTACCCCGGAGCCTGCGTATGTTTTATAAACTAAATATATTAATTGTCTCATTTCCCCTGCCCAGATTGTGAACAGCTTCATGAAAGAAGAACAGCAAGAAACACCCAAAATAGGAGTCCGGCAGGTAAAAGTCTTTCCTTAGTTATGAATGTGTCATTAGTGTAGTTCAGAATCTCTTTATATAGGCCCACGCAATAAGGGACAGATAGTTTCCTTGTGTTGGACTGATGTACTGATTAGTGGAGTACTGATTAGTGGAATTAATGTTTGTGTGCTTATGGGATTTAATGTCTGACAGTCTGCTTTGAACAGGCAACTTTAGACTCTTTTCAATACATTTTGATCTTTTCATTTCAGTGTTCAATACACTGTAACCTCTTCATTTCAGTGTTCAATACATTTTAACCCTTCCATTTACGTTAATTTTTAAACATCTCTGGCGTTCATTTTCTAACATCATCTCAAGTGTTAGTATAACATCTGCCGAGACGCCCATGGCAGAGTTTTCAGACGAGGTCTGGAGAGTCGGAGCAGTTTAAATTACCCGGCATTGACCTCCTGTGGGATGGTCAGGATCTAAACAAGCCATCTGATCGCCCGGTCTCTTATCAGACACGTTAGTAGAGTAGAGAAAGGAACTGGTCACCGCGGCGGGGATCAACCCTCCAGGGAATGCAACACATAAAACTTGAGAGAATTTGATCACGTGCTTAGTAAGAATCCCTCTCAACCAGATCATCATGACTTAAGTTTCCTGTTCATCCCGTCAAGTTCTGATTTGGAACTAAGCGAAATACAGCTAACGGCTTAACGGGAAACCTGTTTCGCAAAACAATGTACTCGGGCGCCTGTCAGGCCGAATCTAAATAAACTTGAGGATTTAAGGATTTTTATGTTGATCTTCGTATCTCGTGTAATAGAACGAGTAATAAACAATGGTTATACAAGGCAATATAATAACAATTGCCTACCTGCCTGTCTGTGTCTAAGAGTCACGAACGATAAGCCCACTATATAAATTATTTTAGAATTTCACTATGGAAGTCTCACGTTTGTTTTGTAGTACACCATAAAAAATAATACGTAAGATGCCCCTTTGGAAAATGTGAAGCACAAACAATTTCACTTCACATACATGGGCATCTAACCATAAAAACTCCCCTTCCCTGACTCGCCTCCTCTCCCTGATATGGCGCCTCTGCCGTCTGCGCCACCTGCTTAGCCTATTCACGCAACGGAAAATCCTGGCCATTTGATGTGTCAGTTGTGAAGAGATGCCAAGGAGACTTTATTGAATGGACGCAAAGACGGAGAATGGAGGAGAAACATGATCTTCTACGCAACCCGTCTCCATTCTAGGTGAATAATGAAAAAAGTAATTGAAACCAAGATCTACATCGACATAAAAAGTTACAATGGCGGTCATGCTATAACTCTACACGGCTGATTCCGCGTCAGAAAACTGGTTGAAGGATGCAAGGAACTAACCACTGCAGGTACAGCTATCTTTACTGTTTTGTATTAGCAATCAGGATTGGTGGGAGGAAACTGGCAAAAGATAGTATCACGTGAAGAGGGAATCTTCATAAGTGTGCTGTGTCAGTTTTTTTGTTTGTTTGTTTGTTTGTTTGTTGAGGCGACAAAGGCCAAAACTGAAGACAAATGACGTAAGCGCAAAGAAGCTGGAAATTCCAACAAGGATATTATGATGTGCTGCTACTATGGGTTGAACATTATAAGTAAAAAGTAGAACCCGACATGAGAGAAGCTGTCCAACAAAAACTACCATCTACCTGGATCTGAACACATCTTCTAAGGCAGTGGTTTGAAACCTTTTCTACATCTAAGGACCACCTTTCCACATCTAAGGACCACTTTTCCAGCTTGACAAAAGCTGCGGATCACCATTTTATATATAACATGAAACTGCCACGCACCCTTGTTTTTATTCAGTAAATGACACATCCTTTCAAACCAACAACTCAACCTCGGGAACACCAGAAGTTTTGGAACCGCTGTTCTAAAGCACGTAGTGCCATTATAAACGCTTGCCAGAACTTTTTTGTTTTTGTTTATTCGATTCACAACATCTTTTCTAAACTTGCTCTCAACTGAAAAAAAAACTTTATTAAAAACAAGTGTCAAAGAGTTAAAAGAGGCCATGGACTACCGTGAGGCTTGTTACTGTAGTATTTTATCATCACAACGATCCCCTCCACCCGCCGGACGCTTCGTGTGACTAATGACGAAGGAATGAAGCCCCCCACTTGCAGACGTGAATAGCTAATCGGCGCCGAAAGAGAATAGCTACTGCAAAACTTCTTTCGTCAAGGAAATGCATGCATGCAGCTATCAGACTATCCTTACCTTAAATAACTACCAAGAACAATGGAGCATTATTATATGAATAATCCTCATTTTCCAGGACGAGTATCGCCGATGTGGAGACGTTTGAAAGAAATGCTCACAAACATGGCCGCATTGAAATGCCAAGAATTTCCCCACGCTTTCTGTGACGTCACGGAGGTGAATTCCAGTGACCTCGGTATAATTCGGAAATAAGTCGGAAACACCCGAAATGGCACAGATGGTTACATCAGGTGATAAAATCTGAGGTAGATGTCAATGGGCAGAGACTTCAAAAGCCAGGCATGTTTAAATGAAAGCAAATGTAAAATAACGGGTATGTTTAACTCATCACCATCGTAACTAAGCACCATCACTGGTATTGAGCGCCGATTTCTTATTTAATTTTATTGAAAACATGCCAATCAGATATTGTATTACCTACAGAACTTTACTTACAAATGAGCCAATCAGGCCTACTTATTGTATTACCTACAGAACTTTACTTACAAATATGCCAATCAGGCCTGTTTATTGTATTACATACATAACTTTACTTACAAATGTGCCAATCAGGCCTACTTATTGTATTACATACGGAACTTTACTTACAAATGTGCCAATCAGGCCTACTTATTGTATTACCTATAGAACTTTACTTACAAATGTGCCAATCAGGCCTACTTATTGTATTACCTACAGAACTTTACTTACAAATGTGCCAATCAGGCCTACTTATTGTATTACATACAGAACTTTACTTACAAATGTGCCAATCAGGCCTACTTATTGTATTACATACAGAACTTTACTTACAAATGTGCCAATCAGGCCTACTTATTGTATTACCTTCAGAACTTTACTTACAAATGTGGCAATCAGGCCTACTTATTGTATTACCTACAGAACTTTACTTACAAATGTGCCAGTCAGGCCTACTTATTGTATTACCTACAGAACTTTACTTACAAATGTGCCAATCAGGCCTACTTATTGTATTAGCAATCAGGATTGGTGGGAGGAAACTGGCAAAAGATAGTATCACGTGAAGAGGGAATCTTCATAAGTGTGCTGTGTCAGTTTTTTTGTTTGTTTGTTTGTTTGTTTGTTGAGGCGACAAAGGCCAAAACTGAAGACAAATGACGTAAGCGCAAAGAAGCTGGAAATTCCAACAAGGATATTATGATGTGCTGCTACTATGGGTTGAACATTATAAGTAAAAAGTAGAACCCGACATGAGAGAAGCTGTCCAACAAAAACTACCATCTACCTGGATCTGAACACATCTTCTAAGGCAGTGGTTTGAAACCTTTTCTACATCTAAGGACCACCTTTCCACATCTAAGGACCACTTTTCCAGCTTGACAAAAGCTGCGGATCACCATTTTATATATAACATGAAACTGCCACGCACCCTTGTTTTTATTCAGTAAATGACACATCCTTTCAAACCAACAACTCAACCTCGGGAACACCAGAAGTTTTGGAACCGCTGTTCTAAAGCACGTAGTGCCATTATAAACGCTTGCCAGAACTTTTTTGTTTTTGTTTATCGATTCACAACATCTTTTCTAAACTTGCTCTCAACTGAAAAAAAAACTTTATTAAAAACAAGTGTCAAAGAGTTAAAAGAGGCCATGGACTACCGTGAGGCTTGTTACTGTAGTATTTTATCATCACAACGATCCCCTCCACCCGCCGGACGCTTCGTGTGACTAATGACGAAGGAATGAAGCCCCCCACTTGCAGACGTGAATAGCTAATCGGCGCCGAAAGAGAATAGCTACTGCAAAACTTCTTTCGTCAAGGAAATGCATGCATGCAGCTATCAGACTATCCTTACCTTAAATAACTACCAAGAACAATGGAGCATTATTATATGAATAATCCTCATTTTCCAGGACGAGTATCGCCGATGTGGAGACGTTTGAAAGAAATGCTCACAAACATGGCCGCATTGAAATGCCAAGAATTTCCCCACGCTTTCTGTGACGTCACGGAGGTGAATTCCAGTGACCTCGGTATAATTCGGAAATAAGTCGGAAACACCCGAAATGGCACAGATGGTTACATCAAGTGATAAAATCTGAGGTACATGTCAATGGACAGAGACTTGAAAAGCCAGGCGTGTTTAAATGAAAGCAAATGTAAAATAACGGCTATGTTTAACTCATCACCATCGTAACTAAGCACCATCACTGGTATTGAGCGCCGATTTCTTATTTAATTTGATTGAAAACATGCCAATCAGGTATTGTATTACCTACAGAACTTTACTTACAAATGAATCAGGCCTACTTATTGTATTACCTACAGAACTTTACTTACAAATATGCCAATCAGGCCTACTTATTGTATTACATACATAACTTTACTTACAAATGTGCCAATCAGGCCTACTTATTGTATTACATACGGAACTTTACTTACAAATGTGCCAGTCAGGCCTACTTATTGTATTACCTACAGAACTTTACTTACAAATGTGCCAATCAGGCCTACTTATTGTATTACCTTCAGAACTTTACTTACAAATGTGCCAATCAGGCCTACTTATTTTATTACCTACAGAACTTTACTTACAAATGTGCCAATCAGGCCTACTTATTGTATTACCTTCAGAACTTTACTTACAAATGTGCCAATCAGGCCTACTTATTTATTACATACGGAACTTTACTTACAAATGTGCCAGTCAGGCCTACTTATTGTATTACCTACAGAACTTTACTTACAAATGTGCCAATCAGGCCTACTTATTGTATTACCTTCAGAACTTTACTTACAAATGTGCCAATCAGGCCTACTTATTTATTACCTACAGAACTTTACTTACAAATGTGCCAATCAGGCCTACTTATTGTATTACCTTCAGAACTTTACTTACAAATGTGCCAATCAGGCCTACTTATTTTATTACCTACATAACTTTACTTACAAATGTGCCAATCAGGCCTACTTATTGTATTACCTACAGAACTTTACTTACAAATGTGCCAATCAGGCCTACTTATTGTATTACCTTCAGAACTTTACTTACAAATGTGCCAATCAGGCCTACTTATTGTATTACCTACAGAACTTTACTTACAAATGTGCCAATCAGGCCTACTTATTGTATTACCTTCAGAACTTTACTTACAAATGTGCCAATCAGGCCTACTTATTTTATTACCTATATAACTTTACTTACAAATGTGCCAGTCAGGCCTACTTATTGTATTACCTACAGAACTTTACTTACAAATGTGCCAATCAGGCCTACTTATTGTATTACCTACAGAACTTTACTTACAAATGTGCCAATCAGGCCTACTTATTGTATTACCTACATAACTTTACTTACAAATGTGCCAATCAGGCCTACTTATTGTATTACCTACAGAACTTTACTTACAAATGTGCCAATCAGGCCTACTTATTGTATTACCTACATAACTTTACTTACAAATGTGCCAGTCAGGCCTACTTATTGTATTACCTACATAACTTTACTTACAAATGTGCCAATCAGGCCTACTTATTGTATTACCTTCAGAACTTTACTTACAAATGTGCCAATCAGGCCTACTTATTTTATTACCTACATAACTTTACTTACAAATGTGCCAGTCAGGCCTACTTATTTTATTACCTACAGAACTTTACTTACAAATGTGCCAATCAGGCCTACTTATTGTATTACATACAGAGTCTCCCCCGCCCCCCAGATTAACAAGTCCGCTAAGATAGTAAAAGAAAAAAAAATCAGTGCAACAAAATTTTATGATCTCTTCTGGGTTGACGGGTTGCTTGATGCTGAGATCTGTAGCTGACCATTTCTCACGCTATGTCTGTACCTCAGTGTTTCCCAACGTAGGAGCGTACGCTTCACAGAAGTGGGGGGAGGGGCACTTTGAATACTTTGAAAGGGCGATCAGAATATATTTTACATTGTGGGTTTTTTTTTCTCCAGAATTTAGTTTACTATTATACTGCGGAGGGTGTCTGAGTGGCGAAGTGGTTAGTGCACTGGTCTCTCATGGCGAAGGTCGGGGGTTCGAATCCGGCCGGCGGCACCCCAGTCACCCAGCTGTAGAAATGGGTACCCGACTTCTTCTGGAGTTGGGGAAGGAAAGGCAGCCAGGCGTGATACTGACCATATCACCCTCTAGTGTGCTGACAGGTCAAGGAAAATATGGGCACTAACACCATATCCCTATGTGCCTCTAAGGCATGGCAGGGTTACCTTTACTTTTACTATTATACTGCGGAGGAGGGGCATCAAAATCTTTGAGCTGCTGAGGTGGGGTATGATCCAAAAAAAAAAAAGGTTGGGAAACACTGCTGTAGCTGATGGTGATCTGACCCTTGTCGGTGACTGGCCCATCTGATCTACCTGTGATAGCAGACGTTTTTGTTTAAAATAGGCAATCCGCCTTTAATTGACGCTGCTAAAACAACCTTGCACTAGCCTCCATCTTGGCTAAAAATCTCCCCAAACACAAGACTCGAATGCCAGGACACGACAAAGTGAGAAGCACGTGAAACCATACAGACTGCCATGACCCATTTTGAACTCGAGGTTGTGGTGCACTGTCTGTTCGTGACACAAAATTTGCATCTCGGCTATCCTATAAACACTGAAATTTCCTTTATTTAATATGCGGCGATCAAAGATGAGAATACGGGACAATATGGGACACATGTTTTAAAATAGGGAACATTTAGGCCTCCCTACCCAAGTCATGTGCAATTCCCGGTATAATCCGTAATATACGGTACTGCCCGTATAATACGGGGTGGTCGGTCACTTTAGCTACGGCCACATTCTCTCTTAACCAAAGAAACCAGTACGAGAATGGAAAAGGCAGCTACTGCTTTTGACAAATTAATGGAAATGGTATACCACAACAGACAACTGATAGTGGAGATGAAAAGCTTGGATTTATCAAATCTTCACGCTCAGCACTCTCCTATATGTGTCTGAAACATGGACAACACATTCAAGACATAACGGAAAAGAAAACCTTAACTCTTCAAAGGCAGAGAAAAATGCATATGGAAAAAACCAACTTTAAAAAATATTGTACATCAGATATACTAGAATGACTAGGCAAACTACAAATCTGCGATTTCTGGTGGGATTTTTTATATTAAAAAAAATCCACTTTGATATGTACCAATCTTTCTGTCATTACATTCCACTCGTATCTACATTTTCACCTCATCATCATCTTCTGACTTTGAATCGTCAGAAATATCAAGAAATTCAGTAATCTCATGAAGAGACACAGATCTTTTCATTTCCCGATCCCTTGCCTAGTGTAAATGTTTGAAATAAAGTATAATAATGTCAAAGACCAGCGGCGGATATTTTGGCCTCAGACGTTACTCAAAGAGTTAATGGGAGATCCTTTGCTGCTCTATAGTGACAATATACATGCCGTTGACTTATAAAGGGTTAACAGTTTTCATTTTCGCCGCCTTCGTAAAATTATGGAAGTCAAATGACAAAACAAAGTAACGAACTGATTTACTGCATCGTGATAAACTGATCCACCCTCTGCTGGAAAACAACTAAAGAAATAGACAAGAAATTAGACTCTTTTGAAAACAAATGCCTAAAGAAAATACTCCGGCATCAAGTGGAACGAATTTAAGAACAATGCAGAAATAAGACAGATGACCGAACAACAACCAGTCTCATGGGTGATCAGGAAAAGGAGACGGACATATGTTGGTCACGTGATGAGAAGAAATGATCAGAGAATCCCAAAGCAAGCTATCAAGTGGAACACAACAAGCCAAAGAAAAAGAGGCAGACCGCGTGAAACTCTGAAGAGGACATTGTTAAGAGAGGCCAAATTAACAGGCATAAAATCCCTTGATGAGGTTGAAAGACTCGCCGAAGACAGGAAAATTTGGCAAACTACTTTGCGAGCCCTATGTGACGTTTAACGGCACGGGAAGGATTAAGATAAGATAAAACACAGTTAATTGTGAGACACTCAGAAGTTACAGAAGATTAAGATGTGTAGGAACTGTTCTCAGAAGGGATGACAGTCGTGACCACAAGCAAATTCTTCACCTTATGGAGGAGACAAAGCTTAAGTTGAAGAGCAAAACTTAACACACCAAGATAACGAGTGCTGTCAAGAAAGGCAAACTATAAATCAAGGGACATAACCAATGAAAAAAGATGACAAGACTGGAGTGTAGGTTAAAAAGTCTTTGCATATAGTGCTAAATGGTTATGTCTCTTGCTTTGTCGTTACTTGCTTCAAGTATTTTCAAGATACCAGTGAAAAACAACTCCTAGACCACCAAGGACCGTTTAAATGGTTTTAAAAAGTAACTACAGTCATCTGGTCTTGTTTTACAGTTTATTCGAGCGTTTGTAAAACTTAACTGCAGTAAATACTATATTGAGCCTATTTATCGTACGGAAGTGAATCATGGACAATAGGCAGGTCTTCACAAAAATCATTGAATGCGGTAGAAATGTGGTTTACGTGAAGAATGTTGCGAATTCCCTGAATAGCAAAGATAACTAGTGAAGAATGTGTGAGAAGATCGGGAGAAACAACAACAATACCAAAAATTTTGCCAAAAGAGTACGAGAGAGACAATATACTTTCATAAGGGGTGCAATGAGAAGAGATAGCATTGAAAATATTGTGACAACAGGGAAAATATAGGGAAAAGGGGCCAAGAGAAGACCAGTAGAGGGGATACCAGATGTTCTGATGAGATTTTGTGAGATGCGATCACCAGCTGAACTGATAGTCTACTCGAAGGATCAGGTGTAGAAACATAATAGTCAACGCCAATCGGCACGGCACATGCTGATTATAATGGTGAAATGCTAAGAGAAAGCATCGACCAATTTCCCAGTAGAATAAGGAGGCTATGGTGAATGATAAAAATGGGTAAACAAATTTGTTCACGTGTCGTTGATATTACTAGATAGTTTTAGAGGAGGAAATGAGGACCAAAACAAAACAAAAAAGTTGCTCAAAAGTAAAAAAATGAGATCTGCTGGTTTAAATATTAAACCTCTGCTGTTCAAATAAAGTTATATTAACCCTCTGTTGTCAAAATATAGTTATATTAACCCTCTGTTGTCCAAATATAGTTATGTTAACCTTCTGTTGTCCAAATATAGTTATGTTAACCTTCTGTTGTCCAAATATAGTTATGTTACCCCTCTGTTGTCCAAATATAGTTATATTAACTATCTGTTGTCCAAATATAGTTATATTAACCCTCTGTTGTCCAAATATAGTTATATTAACCCTCTGTTGTCCAAATATAGTTATATTAACCCTCTGTTGTCCAAATATAGTTATATTAACCCTCTGTTGTCAAAATATAGTTATATTAACCCTCTGTTGTCCAAATATAGTTATGTTAACCCTCTGTTGTCCAAATATAGTTATGTTAACCTTCTGTTGTCCAAATATAGTTATGTTACCCCTCTGTTGTCCAAATATAGTTATATTAACTCTCTGTTGTCCAAATATAGTTATATTAACCCTCTGTTGTCCAAAGATAGTTATATTAACCCTATGTTGTCAAAATATAGTTATATTAACCCTCTGTTGTCCAAATATAGTTATATTAACCCTCTGTTGTCCAAATACAGTTATATCTTTTCTATCAAGACACAACTGTCCAGTTTGGCAGTCAGCAACCCATAGGTGGCATGCTAGCGTCAGGGTTAACAAACTATAGCTGACCAAGACCCTGTCCTACTGTTCCGTTGGTACACCCAGTTACAGGCCTAATCTGTCTAACAGGTCAGAGATCGCCAGTCACTGTGGTGGTGGAGTTTGCTAAAGAAGCATTACACCCCCCTTCCTTCTCAGCTCAACTCAGAGACTTGGAAAAAAAAACAACTACTGTAACCCTACTCGACACGATGCTGTGCCTCAACATCCTCACCGCATCGCCTGCAAAGAACACTAGCTCGTAGTTCCAGAAGTTTCAGAAGAAATGAAAGGTCTACAGTAAATATGACCCACACTAAAAATGAAGCATGTAACTAAGTGTAATATTGTGATATTTCAAATTTTTCCATTTGCACAAATGTAGAGTGATTATATTTTCTACACATAGCCTTTCTTTAACACAGGATTGAAAGATTAAGTATCTTAGAAGGTACTTACTTAGGCACGATGCCTGTGAAAGAATTACCGTTCTTTGTCTGAAAGGACATAACCGCTGTTAACTTCATTTACAGTATTTTTCTTTCCAACATAACCTCCCTTTCAACCTCCCTTTCGTCGGAGCAGCGGTTACACAGTATTTGTCAGGGTATTTTTCGATGTCTTCAGGTAGATAAAAAGGGGGGAGAGGGTCTTGACCATTTCATTTTTTTCACTACATGTCAGTTATTGTTCCGAGATTTGATGATACGTGGTTTTAAAAATAGCAAAATAATAATTCTGTAAAAGAAAGATGGGTAGGCCACTGGGGACATGGAGGCGCACAATACAGGAAGAACTAAGCAAGAAAGATGTGGTCTGAGGTATCCCGATTTGCTCAAGACAGGATTGGGTGGGGAACTTCTGTTGATGCCTTATACTCCACTGGAAGTGCAGGGGACTGAGCTGAACTGAATAGATGATTCACTGATGCTAGAACAATACTGCCTGGAAAGACCAAACTTCACTGATGCAAGAACAATACTGCCTGGAAAGACCAAACTTCACTGATGCTAGAACAATACTGCTTGGAAAGACCAAACTTCACTGATGCTAGAACAATACTGCTTGGAAAGACCAAACTTCACTGATGCTAGAACAATACTGCCTGGAAAGACCAAACTATCTTCATCATTTTTTTCCTCCTATCTGCTCCATCCTTCTCTTTGAACTGAAGCTGGGGTTCTTTGCAGCCGATGAGGTGAAGATTCTGAGACATTCTCTCGGCTTGGAAGCGAGTTATGCTGGTTGCCGAAACGGACGGCATCTTTGCGAATACTTTTTTAAAAGACTTCAGTTGTAACGTAATCTACGTGGTCTGACTTTTGTTACCAAAGAGTAATCACGCGAGAGGAGTGACGCTGTTAAATTTTTAAAGCAATCATTTTACTTGTATATAAAGCAGGGATTTGAATGTGCTTTTCTTCACATGGGGCCTTGTGGCCGATGTAAAGGTCATCCCATAATGTCATGCTGTAGTGCAGGCTACTGAAGTTTAATCTCTTATAACAGTGCTCAACATCAGAAGAGGATTAAGATGCCTGGGAACTGGTGCAGGAATATGTGGCAGCCGTGTGGCCACGAGGTGTTTGCTTGTGGGACAGCCCTCGTGAGACATGACTTCACCCACTCTGTTGAGACAGTCCACGTGCTGCTTGCATTTGCATGGTCAAATTCATGAAGAATTTAACGTTCAGATTTCTACTGTCATCTGGCTAAAGAAGATTAAACCGTACGTGCCTTATAATCTGATCGCTTGTTGAATTCATATCTTACAGTGGTTATCAACTTTCCAGGTCCCAGTCCACCGGTTTTTTTTTTAAACCCAAGCTGCCACGAATCCTTCACTATATAAGAGACAGTCAACCAGAAAGGATTTCACAATTATACAATCTTTCACCATGTTACATGGGGGGGGGGGAGGGGAGGGGGGAAGACACTGTCTAAATCAGCGACCCACAGCCACCGGGTTTAGGTACGGACAGAAAAAGGCACGAACTCGGACTGTCCACAGGAATGACATCCCTTCTTCTGATTGGCCTCCACTCGCTCGTACAACTTCACCTGGCTCTCTTCCGTTCCCGTGTCCCATGAAATAGTTAAATACTATACAGTCAGGTGCCCGGGGAGTGAGGGTTCGAACTATTCCAGTTCTCCATTCGGTCAGCGACATCAGGGCCAGTATCTCTAGCGGGGCCCCACAATTCATTGTATCTCGCAAGGGCCACTAACTACATAAATAACAATATTCATATGGCCCTGTATTCGTCTCTGCAGAGATTATGGCGAATTCACATTGACGTCATAAATCCGCACCAGGTACATTCATAAATATAGCATAAACAATCCAACTATGTGTAACAACAGGTGTGGTGGGACTTTTCTCCCAGCCTGTTCTTGCGCCACCTTTGTAAGGTAAAACTACGAACCTGTAGATTCATATAGTACACACTTATGTAGCGTTACTACTGAACCACTCATCATAAAAATGCACATATTACTACTTCATTCATTGTACTAGATAACCATGTACACATATAACTGAGTTTATCATACAGCGCACATCTATGTACCGATATAGCTCCGCCATTTATGTAGTTCCATTTATGTACCTATGTCCAGTTGTAGCAAGCATTATATGTGGCTTCACCTAGATATGCTACACTGAGCCCATTCCACTCTAGAGAAGTGACTCATGATCAATCAACAGATCGATGCAAAGATCACTAGGGGCAACAGAGATGTGATTTCTTACAAGAATGTCATGGACAACTAAGATGACTAACAAAAGTAAATGTAGAAAGGAATTACATCCTTAAGAAAGTGGCAGTCCTAATTCATTGGACATATAATGAGAAGAGGAGGGCTTTAAAACATCATAACAACAGGAAAGATAAATGAGAATAAAGGCAGGGGAAGACGAAGAGGAAAATAAATCAACTAACGCGATGGCATAATGAAAAGTCCACCAGCTGAGCTTATAAAAAGTATCAAGGGCCTATGAAGAAGTATGACCGCCAACTCCTGGCGGCACGACACCTGATGATGATGGCCTAGAAACTATACAACGCCTGGCAGATTCTTCAGTCTTGACATTGGCTGCGAAAGAGTTTCGAGCTCAACACTTGTAATACAGAACATATCTTTGGCCTTTAATTTTACCGGTATCGATTATCGTTTGGTTTTCATTTAGAATAAACCAGAAACAAAGGTTCCGGACCATCACACAGTGTTTGATTTTTAAAGATGTGGAGTATCGATAATGGCATGCTTATATGTTAATCTTTTAGGGATCGATATATTCTTCTTGTCCTCCCTTCGCGGGTAGTTCAAAAAGGAATGGAAAAAAGATAATTGGAACAACTTGAATTCTTTGTCCGTCATATTCGTGCCCTTCATCCACTCTATTGTTTGCTTTTTTGTTTTTTTAATTCTTGTTCGATCGACGATCAGATATTGATTTTAGGATCTTTAACGTTCGCTCGTCAACAAATACCGGGTTGTTCTGGTACATTATTTGTGTGGCTTGTTTCTAGTTTCCAGTCTTTGTTAAATGAATGTCTCAACTGATGGGTTCTTCATCCTTGATGCTTTACTTCCAATCATTCACTTTTCCTTTGTTTATTCCTTCATTGATGTACTCTCACACATCCTCAGACATTTCTTGCCTCTCACACTCGTGTATGTCTCCATTCATTTATTAGTATTACTTTTTTTTTTCATTTACATTCACTTTCATTCATGCATTCGCTCACTGGTTTTTAGAAAAATGACTGTTTCATTCTTTCATTCTCTCATTTGTTCTTGCCTTAGCTGAATAATTTACACATTCCTTTAACTTATATACATTGTTGTTATCATCTTGTGGCATCTCCACAGCTGATCTCCAGCACGGTTCTGTCCCTGGATCACGCAGTGCAACCCAAACAACCTGAACCCAAATCATTTCTTTATGTTGTCCACCACTCTATTACGTTGGTATATGTATATAACTAATTTATTGGTTTTTATTAATCCAGAGACTGCTGGAGCTAGGACAGATTAAAGACGCTGGCAGGAAATCCGAACTATGTGGCAGAAAACGGACCGTAAACAACCAACATTTGGCAGGAACTATCAGCAAACAAACTCTTGGAGGGAGGCTGCAGCATGCGGCGGAGCATGTATGGCAATGTCCCGAATGCAGTGAAGCCGGAGTCTGAACTTTGAACTGATTTCCCTTTCGGATTTTCCCCAACCCACATTAAGTTTCAATGTTCAAACACTCGGTAATTTATTTGCATCATATTCTTTCATAATGTCAAGTAAGCAAGCGCGCGCACGCAAACACGCTCACACACACACACACACACACACACCTTTGTAGTATTTATTATATGTGTTACTTAAATCTAAACATTCATAAGCAATTTAACGAGTGTTTTTCAAAGAATTAAAAAGGAAAATAACTGTGTTATTATGTTTTGTTCTGTGCCTGGGATGTTCATAAAGTTAAACTTCTGCAAATGTTGAAAACAAGCAGTCACTGTCGTTTGCTGGCACGACATGGCTCTGCTGATGTTTTGTTACAAGAAATGTTGCTGTGTCATGAATGCTTTCAGTAACACATGAATAGTTTTGAGGTATGAGTATTTATATATTCATCATTCATTCATTTGCATGTCCCTTGCGGAACTTTGCCTCCCTAACAGATCTCCTGTAGGCCTCTCGGTTGTGAGCAAGATGGCCTGCTGCTGATGCATCCATTTGCAGATCATCAACGATGTCTTGCAGCCATCTTCGCTTTGGTCTCCTCTCTTTCTTTTTCCCATTATGTATCCTTCCAATACGGTCTTCTCTAGATTATCATGACGTTTAATGTGTCCAAAATATTTAAGTTTTCTCTCTTGAATCCTCTTTACTAGCCAGCCTTCTTCAATACTAAGTTCTTGTAGTATGGATATATATATATATTAGCAGGACTTCGAAAAGGAGAAGCTGTCTCGACCAGATCTTTACTCTCAGAATAATACTTGAAGAACATATTGAAAAGCAGAAACCGTTAATCCTGAACTTCATAGACTTTAGAAAGGCATATATAGCATACACCGACATTCATTGTTGAGAATTTTAAGACTATATGGAATGCCATCTAAAATTATCAGCATCATTAAGGATCTCTACAACGGATATATTTGTGCAGTCAACACAGAAGAAAGAATGAGCGAATGGTTTCAGACTGAAACAGGCTTGAAACAAGGATGTATACTATCTCCTTTGTTTTTTGGAATTGCCATAGACTTCGTAATGAAAAAAAAATGTTGCACAGGTAAAACAGGCATTGATTAGGTATATGGGTTCCAACTAGAAGATCTTGATTTTGCAGATGATATAACTATTTTCAATGGCAATGTGAACTCGATGCAGGGAAAAAAAAGCAAATGCAGTCTTCACTGGCTACCAAAATAAGATTTAAAGTTGTAATTGCAAAGGCAGCATTTTCAAGAATCTTGAGAATATATGGGGCTCAAAAGTTATAAGCACAAAAACCAATCTAAGATTATTCAATTGAAATGTAATATCTACCCTCATTTATGCACGCGAAAGCTGGAAAGCAACTAAAGAAACAGATAATAAATTAGACTCTTTTGAAAACAAATGCCTATGGAAAATACTCGGCATAAAGTGGAATGAATTCAAGAACAGCGCAGAGATAGGGCAGAAAATTATATATATATATATATATATATATATATATATATATATATCGGTCACGTGATGATAATAAACAATCAGAGAATTCCAAAACAAGTTATCAAGTGAAACACAACAGACCGAAGAAAAAGAGGTCGACCACGTGAAACTCTAAAGAGGGCATTGTTAAGAGAGGCCAAAATAGTAGGTATAAAATCCCTTGATGAGGTTGAAAAGCCCGCCAAAAACAAGAAAACTCGGCAAACTACAATGTGAGCCTTATGAGACGTTTAACGGCACGGGAAGGATGTAAGATGAAAGAAATATATAGATATACACAAGGCCATAGCAGTAAAGCTGTGATAACAAAATGTTAAGACCTTAAAACAAAAGTAGACACAGTTTTATTAATTAACGAGTGCACAGTTGTAACATTTCGATTTAGAACTTAATCATACAAAAACATACAGGATAAAAGAAAAAGGAAAAGAAGATAAAATGTAAATCCACATGGACGAGAAACAACAGATAAGTATGATACAAAATATTAAAAAGAAGACAGCACTTAGCTATGTCTCGCAAAAAGCTTTAATGTTTTCCATTGTTTTATGCTTCGTTAACAGTTATTTTCTCATTGCTTTATGCTTTCAACCTTTCTCCTTTTGTTTCTTGCTGTCTTAACATTTTTTTCCCATTGTTCTACGCTTCCCTTAATGTTTTATTTCCATTGTTTTATGCATAGGTTATTCCCCCTGGTTTATGCCACCGTAACAGTTATTTCCCTGATTCATGTTTTCTTAATAGTTATTTCCCCATGGTTTAAGCTTCTGTAACAAAAATTATAAAGTCTATCGCTTTGTTCTTACATTTGACTTGACCACACCATCTTAGGCTGTAGCTGTTTCTTCTTATTACTGCTTTATTAAACCAGGGCATTGATTACTTTGGGGAAGAAAAGCTGTGCTGTTCATTTACAATGCCTAAGTAGAACACCCCTCCCGGAAAAAGCAAGTTTTTTTTGTGTGTAAAATCCATCGTTATTGGGGAAGGTTCTCTGAAGAATGACTGTCAAAAACTAGACGCAAAAATGAGCATTCATACAACCATTTATAAAACACTAAAAGATCACAGCGGGTGTAATGAAGCCAAAACACTGCCAACGTGCCTGGGGTGTACCATAGCTTCCTTGAAGAAGTGAAGTGGATCTCCATGAGGATCCATGACACCTGGACCCCATTCGGCCAGACTTAAGAAACACATCGGTCTGGTCATACGTGTCCCAGAAAGAGATGGCGTAGAAGACTCTTTGCAGGTCTGGGTCCTCCACCCAAGATAAATGTGCCGTGACTCTAGGACAGTTTTCTTTGGGAAACTTATTCCCTGCTGTTGGGAATTTTATCCCTAAGATAGGAATATTATTCCCTAAGCCAGAAAATATTATCCCCTCCCCAGGTAAGAAATCTTATTCCCCGATGTAGGGAATCTTATTCCCGAGCCAGGGAATCTTATTCTCCGAGGCAGGGAATCTTATTCCTAAGACAGGGATCTTACTTCCCAAGGTGGCGAATCTTATTCCTGAGATAAGGAATATTACTCCCTGAGGTATAATCTTACTTCCCGAGGTAGGGAATCTTATCCTTTAAGGTAGGAATCTTATTCCCCTAGGTAGGGAATCTTATTCCCCTAGGTAGGGAATCTTATTCCCCTAGGTAGAGAATCTTATTCCAAAGATGAGAAATCTTACTCCCAGAAATATGGAATCTTATTCCTAAGAAAGGAAATCTTACTCCCCGAGGTAGGAGTCTCATACCTGATGTAAGGAATATTATCTCCTGAGGTAGGAATGTTATTCCCCGAGGCAGAGAATATTTTTTTCCGAGGCAGAGAATCTTATTTCAGGAGAGGAACTTTTAAGGTGGTGCAAAGTCAGTTCTATCTCTCCCTCCCTCCCTTCCTCCTTCCCTGCCTCCCTCCCAGTCTACTCTGTTGATTAGCTATTCTGTTGTCATTCATGAGGGTTTCACCTAAAACAGAGCCCTCCCCCCTCCCCCCCCCACTCCTTAAACAGTAAAGAACCAGTTGATCGCCCTTCACTAGACCTGAGTGGGATGTCGCTGATTCATCTTTTATAAATCTCCCTAATTAACCAGGAAAGCCACAAGAGCCAGCTGCCGTGATCACCACTGCCATGATCGTCATCATCATCATTACTGAAGACAGAAGTAAAACATTAGTTACTCCACTGCGTTCGGAACAAAACAACAGAAACATTTAGATGAGAAACACTTTATACCCGAGAGCTTACATTTGTCTTGCTCTGTGCCACGCCGGCTCTGATGAGAGTTTAGTTTTGTTTTGTGTAGAGTCACGCAACATTTTAAAACACTCGAAAGAGTTTAGACGTAACATTCCTGCCCTCCAAAGTATTGGAAATACGGTGTGGCGTGAGATAACGTGAGCGGAGCAAAGACCGCTCAGCGCTCAAACTGGAGATCACGGAGCCGCGAAGATGTGTTTCTATTATTACTGTAACCGTTGTTAAAGGTAACATCGCCACATTGAAGAGATAAAATATACTTGTTTGTATAGATAGTCAAAGGCACATTTAGCTTGTGTATATAATTTAACTTAGTAAATTTCAGTTTTATTTCTGCTTTTACTTATTTATAGTATTTTGTCCCTTTCTTCCACTTTATTCATCGTTGTTCAACAGTGACTAATTTTTTTTTTACCAAAATGTTACATTTTTGTTTAGTTACTAAACAGTTTGCTTTTGTCGTAAATACTATATTTCTATGTTTATAATTTTAGACCCGTTTCTCTAGTTGTTATTTGCTTCTTTTATTTCACAAACATAATACTTTAATGTTGTCCTTGTGTTACTGAATAGAAATATTAGTAGCATATTGCCCATTGGGATACTATAATTAGATTACAGGTGTTAGAAGTAGTGTGTGTTTAGTGTATTACTTTGTCATGCGTATAATGTGGGCTAGAGACACAGTGCCGTTGATTACAGTGGTTCACTTTGTAAAAATGGGTACATGAATTTATGATAGGGAATATGCTTTCCAAAAGCGGGAAATATATGTTTGCAAGGCAAGGCACTTGTGCGTACTGTGCACAGCCAGTAATAATTTATAGCTTTTGCATGACATACCCTGAGAAAACCCGACACCAGTATAGCAAGACAGGCACTGACATGGAATCCTCAAGGAAATAGAAAACGAGGAAGACCTAGACTTACTTGGAGAAGAGAAATTATGACAGTGCTCAGAGACAAGGGATACACATGGAAGGAAGCAGAGAATAATTCCAAGAACAGGGATAACTGTTATGCTTATGCTCTCAAATGAGCGAAAGGCGATGGTGATGATGATGATGATGATGATGATGATGATATCATTCACTATAAGACAGAAGTTAGCCGGCTTATTAAAATAAAGGGAAAAAGTTTTTAAAAAAAAGAAACACAACAAACAAAAGTAAGAGTAAATAAAAGAAAGAGTGAGAAAAATATCTTAAGAGCATAGGTGAAGAAAGGCAGCAGAACTGATCTGAAATGACAAAGATCACACAAAATGGGGAACCAACCACCCAATTTCTACCCGTACTACATGCAGTAAATGAAATGAATTTCCATTCCGTAGTGTTCTCATACGATATTTTTTCAAGTGCCGCGCAT
Organism: Achatina immaculata; assembly: GCA_009760885.1. Classification (NCBI taxonomy): domain Eukaryota; kingdom Metazoa; phylum Mollusca; class Gastropoda; order Stylommatophora; family Achatinidae; genus Lissachatina; species Lissachatina immaculata. The sequence continues at coordinate 2,110,104 of CM019700.1, forward strand.
TCCAAAGCTGGCTGTCACTTTGCTGTCAGGAAATTTCTGAAATTAGCAGTCGTTTATCCAGCTTCTTGTCCAGTTGATAGTGCCTTGTCCAGTTGATAGTGCCTTTTTTCCTTTCCTAGGTAGGCGGTTGTTTATCCTGCTTCGAACCATGTTTATTTTTCTTTATCAGAGCTTTTAATGTGTTTAATGTAAGGTTTTCTCGCGTCAAATATATGCTGTCTATGTTTTGCTCGAGATAAATATGTGCTGTCTATGTTTTGCTCGAGACAAATATGTGCTGTGTATGTTTTGCTCGAGACAGATATGTGCTGTCTATGTTTTGCTCGAGATAAATATGTGCTGTCTATGTTTTGCTCGAGACAAATATGTGCTGTGTATGTTTTGCTCGAGACAAATATGTGCTGTCTATGTTTTGCTCGAGACAAATATGTGCTGTCTATGTTTTGCTCGAGACAAATATGTGCTATGGTTTCTTCGAGACCAATCATGCTCTGTCACTTTACTGTGTGCAAGCCTTGGTGTTCGCACTTTGCTAAAATTCAAAGTTATACATCAGAAGTGGTAACTTCAGCTGCAGCCAGCATCATCTTCCGTTGTTGAAGTAGCAAACTTTCATGTGGACGTTTTTCTGAACGAAGTGGTTTAGCGCGCATTATCCACAAGCAGTGTGTGGCTTGGCTCCATCAGCAGGCTCACACTTCAGTGGGTGTTGGAACGGAAGGTGGAGCATATATGGGAATACTCGGAGTAAGGGGATGTCAGTCTCAGAGTACAGGTTACAGATGAGTTTTTAACATAAATAGTCCAGTTAAAACAGGTCTTTTCACGATTACAGACCTCGTAATTGATTGTACATTATGTCCCCATATCTCCTCCGCCAGATCATCATCATCATCATCATCATCATCATCATCATCATCATCATCATCAGTCCTATCAAGATACCAATGTAGCTTCAAGATAAGTCAGTGGCTTGGTGTTACTTGGCATACGGATGGGTAGGAACAGAACCGATGAAGTCCGGTTTAACAATAAGTTTTCAGACATCCAATTTTGTTCAGACATCCAATTTTGTTCAGAGATCCAATTTTGCTCAGAGATCCAATTTTGTTCAGAGATCGTATCAAAGCAACCACATTCCCCCCCCCTCCCCCCAAACCTGTTGGCTACAAACCCTGACGTTCAGAGGAGACAGATAGCTCAAAGAAAGAAAAATATTTGGGTGTAAGGAAACACTTACGCTGTGTTAAGATGAGGCCCATCAATCAGAGATGAAGAACCAGAGGGACGTGGATCAGAAGTGCACAAAGACAAATGTCGAAAGATTTGGTGGGAAGATTGAGAAAATTTAACAATACGATTGATCCAGGTCGTATTTGGTATAGAACGTGGGTTCTCAACCAATGGGGACTTCCTTCTTCTCCTTCCCCTCGCCCACATCCCTGGAGAGATTTAGAGCTTCAGGGAGCAATTTGGATCACATAGTGACAGACTCGACTCTCAAACTGTTGGAATAATAGATGCATATTATTTGGAATATACCTTTCCAGTCAGTCAGACATGGAAAAAAGACGGGAAGGGGTGGGGTATGATATTCTGAGATTTACTGAAAAGAGTGCATGGGAAAAAAGCTTGAGAACCGCTGGTACAGAAAAAGTTATTCCGTGCCTACTCAGTCAGTCATTTGGATGTCTCTTGCGGAACTTTAGCTCCTTGACAGTTCTTCTATAGGCCTCTTGCTTGTAAGCGAGATGCCCCGCTGCTGATGCATCCATTTGCAGCCATCTTCGCTTTGGTCTTCCTCTCTTTCTTTTCCCCATTATGTACCCTTCCAATACGTTCTTCTCTAAATTATCACGACGTTTGTGTCCAAAATATTTAAGCTTTCTCTGTTTAATCCTCTTTACTAGCCAACCTTTTCAGTATTAAGTTCTTGTAGTATGGATATATTTGTTATCTTTTGTACTTATGGTATATGAGGAATTCTTTTGTAGCATTTATATTTAAATACATTTATGTGTTCATCAACTATTTTGATGGTCAGAGGACACAAGCTTGGGGCAAAAGCGTTGGGGCTCCTATCAGGATCTGGAGAGGACTGCGGGCTTTTCCATATCGACAGGGATCAGGATCTGAAGTAACCAACAACCTCGAACGCAGAAGAAGAAGAAGAAGAAGCAGCAGCAGAAGAAGAAGAAGTAGAAAAAGAAGAAGAAGAACTGTTTTGTTAATTATCCAGATCTCACAGGCATATGTTGCGATGCATGCCCTTAAAAATTTTACTTTTGTAGTTCTGTCTGTTCCTCTCCACAGATTCTTTAGTTGTTTTACTTTGTGAAGAGCGATCATCATCATCATCATCATCATCATCATCATCATCATGTGCCGTGCCGATTAGCATTGGCTATTATGCTTCTCCAGAGTACACGATCCTTCATGCAGGCCATCAGCTTAGTTGGTGATCTCCTCTCACACCATCCCGTCAGACTGTCCAGTATCATTTCTCTTGATCTTCCTCTGGATCTTCTTCCCTCTGTTTTTTTTTCCTGTTGTTATAATATTTTCAATGCCCCCTCTTCTCATTGCATGTCCTATTAAAGTACATTGTCTCTCTCTTATCTTTTTGACAAGGTTTTTTGTCTCTCCAGCTCTTCTCATACATTCTTCATTAGTTATTTTTGCTGTCCAGGGGATTCGCAACATTCTTCTAATAAATAACTTTTCTGATGCTTCTAATGATTTTTGCGCAGACTTGCCTATTGTCCATGATTCACTTCCATATAACAAGATAGGTTCAATATAGCATTTTAGGACTCGTTTTCTAACATTCATTGATAAGGATGTGTTGCATAATATGTTTCTTATTCTCTGAAATGCAGTCTTTGCTTGGACTATTCTATTCCTAATTTCTGTTCTGCATTTCCCATCTGAAGTTATTACTACTCCAAGGTATTTGAATTTCTGCACTTGCTTTAGAATAGTTCCTCTTAATTTAATAGTGCATGCTGGCGGATTCTGTTTCTTAGATATAACCATAGTCTCTGTGTTTTTTTAAAGTAATGCCTTTCTATTTTAATAATTTCATTATGTTTCACCTTGTCGAATGCCTAAGTAGAGATCTTTCTGTACTTCTAAAGCTCTTTTTGTTTGTATTCGTAAAGCATAAATGGATAGATTTCCTCCTTTAATTTCCCTCATTGTATCTCCATTTTTAGTTAGCAGTGATCCAAGATATTCAAAACTCTCCACTTCTTCCAGTTTTTCCTCACTGATACATATTTCAGCTGCCTTGTTTGTTTTGTCAGCTGTCATCAATTTAGCTTCTTCGCATTGAGATAGAGGATTTGTCCTTCGCTGTTCTTACAGACTGACAATTAGTTTTTACATTCCTTTTTGTGTTGTGGACAGTAATACTGTGTCATCAGCATATCTAATCTCTGGTATTTCATAACCTCCAATTGTTATGGCATCATAATATTCTTTGTGTACACATTCTCTAACATTCCTCATTATATTTTCAGTATACAAGTTAAATAAGTAAGGCGACAATATGCACTCCTGACGGACCCCTTGCTTTATGTCAAACCAAGTTGTTGTTTCACCATTTATTTCCTACTGTTGTCTGTTGGTTATACAGCAGTGATATTAATTGTATAACATGTGTTGGAAATATCATTCTTTCCCATTATTTCCCGAAGTTTCTGGTGTTGTACACAATCAAAGACCTTTGAATAGTCTATAAGAGATAAACATAGATTCACATTAAATTCTCTGCATCTCTCTGTTATTAATTTTATATTGAATATATGATCTCTTGTTAATCTTCTTTGTCTAAAACTTTGTCCATATTGACTTCTTCTACTTTCTTACGAAGTCTGCCCGTGCCTAATCATCTTACATATTACATCTTACATCCTTCCTGTGCAGTTAAACGTCATAAGGGACTCGCATGGTAGTTTGCCAAGTTTTCCTGTTTTCGGCGAGCTTTTGAACATCTTCAAGGGATGTTATGCCCACTAACCTGACCTCCCTTAACAATGTCCTCTTTAGAGTTTCACGCGGTCGATCTTTTTTTGTTTCTTCGGACTGTTTTGTTCCACTTGATAGCTTGCTTTGGGATTCTCTGACCGTTTATTCTCATCACATGACCGACATATGTCCATCTTCTTTTTCTGATCACTCCTGGGACAGGTTGTTGTTTGCTCATCTGTCTTATCTCTGCATTGTTCTTGAATTCGTTCCACTTTATACCAAGTATTTTCCTTAGGCATTTGTTTTCAAAAGAATCTAATTTGTTGTCTATTTCTTTAGTTGTCTTCCAGCTTTCGCATGCATAAATGAGGGCGGATATTATGTTTGAATTGAATGATCGTAACTCTGCTTTTGTGCTTATAACTTTTGAATGCCATATGTTTTCAAGATTCTTGAAGGTCAATGCTGTTTTTGCAATGTGAATTCTAACTTCCATCCTGGTTCATGTAGCTGCTGAGGTATGCAGAATGGTTTACTTTTTCAACAGCTGTTATTTCTACGTAAACTGTCCGTGATTAATGAGAAGTTTCATTATTTCTGTTTTTTCCTTGTTAATTTCAAGTCCTATTTTACTAGCCATTGAAGACAGGATATCTAATTTTTCTTGCATCGATTTCACATTGTCACTGATAAGAGTTATGTCATCTGCAAAACCAAGATCTTCTAGTTGAGTCCCATGTACCCAAACAATGCCCGTCTTACCTATGCAACATTTTGTTCTTTATGAAGTGTATGGCAATTCCAAAAAGCAAGGGAGATAATATAGATCCTTGTTTCACGCCTGTTTCAATTAGGAACTATTCCCTCATTCATTCTTCTGTGTTAAGTGCGCAAACATATCCATTGTAGAGGTCTCTAATGATGTTGACAATTTTAGGTGGCATTCCATATATTCTTAGAATTCTCCACAACGAATCTCTGTGTATGTTATCAAATGCCTTTTTAAAATCTATAAAGTTCAGGATTAATGTTTTTTTTTTTTTTGCTTTTCGATATCCTCTTATTATTCTTAAAGATCTGGTCGAGACAGTTTATCCCTTTTTGACATCCTGCTTGTTCTTCTCTCATTGCAGTATTCACTTTACTTTTAATTCTGTAGTGCCCAATGTTCTATTTTTTTTAAAAATTGAGAAAGACATTATAAATTGTTTTGTACCCCTCTTATAATTCTCCATGTTTTTCAAATACTAGTACCCCTCTTATAATTCTCCATGTTTTTCAAATACTAGCACCCCTCTTATAATTCTCCATGTTCTTCAGATACTAGCACCCCTCTTATAATTCTCCATGTACTTCAGATACTAGCACCCCTCTTATAATTCTCCATGTTCTTCAGATACTAGCACCCCTCTTATAATTCTCCATGTTCTTCAGATACTAGCACCCCTCTTATAATTCTCCATGTTCTTCAGATACTAGCACCCCTCTTATAATTCTCCATGTTCTTCAGATACTAGCACCCCTCTTATAATTCTCCATGTTCTTCAGATACTAGCACCCCTCTTATAATTCTCCATGTTCTTCAGATACTAGCACCCCTCTTATAATTCCCCATGTTCTTCAGATACTAGCACCCCTCTTATAATTCTCCATGTTCTTCAGATACTAGCACCCCTCTTATAATTCTCCATGTTCTTCAGATACTAGCACCCCTCTTATAATTCTCCATGTTCTTCAGATACTAGTAACCCTCTTATAATTCTCCATGTTCTTCAGATACTAGTAACCCTCTTATAATTCTCCATGTTCTTCATATACTAGTAACCCTCTTATAATTCTCCATGTTCTTCAGATACTAGCACCCCTCTTATAATTCTCCATGTTCTTCATATACTAGTAACCCTCTTATAATTCTCCATGTTCTTCAGATACTAGCACCCCTCTTATAATTCTCCATGTTCTTCAGATACTAGTAACCCTCTTATAATTCTCCATGTTCTTCAGATACTAGTACTTTTTAATTTCTCTAAAGCAGTTCTTCGCAACTGGTGGCCCCCCGGGGGCCCGTGGAACCTGCCGTGGGGGTCCATGGCAAAAACCTCAAGATCCTTTTTTTTTTTTTTTTGAGAACAACTGGGAATATCAATTTCTGCCTATTTTCTTCTTTACTACATTAATGTCATTCTGAAACCTCAGCAAGCCTGTACTCTGTTTTTCAGTGTAGTCATTAAAGGTCAACCTCATTTTCTGAAAGAAAAAAAATGCATTTAAAGTACATAGCTACCACATAGATCTGAAACTTATCCAGAGTACAGGGGTCCGCCGGGGCCTGGGTTTTGAAACAGCACGGTGGGGGTAGGGTTGGGTGTGGGGGGATCGGAGGGGTTTGTTAATTGGGAACCTTTAAAGTCATAGAACACATGGGCACAATAATTGTGTGTAGGAAGTGCTTGTTCGTAGTGCAACGTATGCCCTACACTGCCACTGCCCGGATGATATATTATAAATGTGATCACTCGTTTAACCGTCCGGCCAGCTCAGTCGGTAAAAGCTTGAGTCTAGTAACATCAGGGGCTTGGGTGGCGAATACTGTTTTTTTTTATTTTTTACGTTTTTAAAGTTATATTTTAGATTATGGCACTATTTATTTCTCTTTTTATTAAGAAAAATTATACTTTCAACTTTTACAACAAAAAAAAAACGCAGTTTCGCATGCCCACTGACCTTTTGTCCTGGACGGAGTAAACGATCCACCCCGAATTCGGTTAGGACCCTGCCCCCACTGTCCGTCCTGGATCGACCCAGGGGCATGGATTAGGGAAAGGAGCTCAAGAAATTCACTTGAAATACAGTCCCCACAAATCCAATGTTATTGGCATAGGTTCAAGGGCCGCGGGACATGCGCAGTCGCAATGTAGGTCATACACTGTACTACGAATAAGCTCAGCCTCTTTTTGTGTATGATCGCGTATTTTCCCCAGCCTCGTTGTCAGCAAAGGCAATCACTGAAAAAACCAGTTTCTGCTGGCCTTTTCCCGCTGTTATTTGGATGTTTATTTATTGTTGTAGAGCTAGTTATGGTGTCATTATTTAATTTTTATACTGGTATTCTACAACTACTTCTAATTCTACTACTACTACTACTACTACTACTAATAATACTACTATTACTACTACTACTACTACTACTACCACCACCACCACCATTATTACCACAACATCTATTACTGCTACTATTACTACTGTAGCTACTACAGCTACTACTACTATCATCACCACCACTACTAACATTACTACTAGCACCATCACCATCATCGCCCATCACTAAAGTACTACATTCACTACCACTATTATAGCTACTACTACTCCTACCACCACTACTACTACTACTACTGCTTCCATCATCACCACCAAAACTTCTACTACTATTACCACTACACTACTACTCTTTCAACAGCCTCCATCACCACTACACCTGCTACTGCTACTACTACTACAACTACTAATACTGTTGCTGCTGCTGCTACTGCTGCTGCTGTTACTACTACTACTACTACTAATAATAATAATAATAAAAATAAGCGAATTATTCGTAGTTTTAATACATAATTATTTTGATTTTCCAGTCTGTGAAAATGGCGAGAAAAGTTGTGGGAACTAAAGCTTCTTATCTTCTGGCATCTTTAGGGATTTTAGTTTTGCTACTTTTTTACACAATAGGTAAGTCAATGTTTCTTTATAAATCAATAGGTAAGCCAATGTTTCTTTATAAATCAATAAGTACTTCAATGTTTCGTTATAAATCAATAAGTAAGTCAATGTTTTTTTATAAGTCAGTAAGTAATCGATAAATAAAGCAGTGTTTCTTTTTTAATCAGTAAATCAATTTCAATTATGCAAATCAATGTATAGCGAGAATATTCTAAGAACAATCATCACAGAACCAGGCATAAAAATTGGAGGATACAATATTAACAACCTTCGGTATGCTGACGACACAGTACTGATAACTGAGAATCAACAAGACCTGTAAAAACTCTTGGATAAAGTGGCCAAAGAAAGTGAACAGAAAGGCCTTACTTTCAACATAAAAAAGACAGAGACTATGGTTATATCTAAGAAACAGAATCCACCAGCATGCAGTATTAAATTAAACGGAACTATTCTAAAGCAGGTGCAGAAATTCAAATACCTTGGAGCAGTAATAACTTCAGATGGGAAATGCAGAACAGAAATTAGGAACAGAATAGGCCAAGCAAAGAATGCATTTCAGAGAATGAGAAACATACTAGCTAACACATCTTTATCAATGAATGTTAGAAAACGAGTCCTAAAATGCAATATTGAACCTATCTTGTTATATGGAAGTGAATCATGGACAATAGGCAAGTCTGCACAAAAATCATTGGAAGCAGCAGAAATGTGGTTTATTAAAAGAATGTTGCGAATCCCGTGGACAGTAAAAATAACTAATGAAGAATGTATGAGAAGAGCTGGAGAGACAAAAAACCCTGTCAAAAAGATAAGAGAGAGACAATGTACTTTCATAGGACATGCAATGAGAAGAGGGGGCATGGACAATATTATAACAACAGGAAAAATAGAAGGAAGAAGATCAAGAGGAAGACCAAGAGAAATGATACTGGACAGTCTGACGGGATTGTGTGAGAGGAGATTACCAACTAAACTGAAGGCCTGCATGAAGGATCAGGTACTCTGGAGAAGCATAATAGACAACGCCAGTCGGCACAGCACCTGATGATGATGATGATGATGATGATGATGAAATCAATGTTCTTTTAAATAAATCAGTAGGCAAGTCAATGTCTGTTTAATAAATCAATAAATAAGTCAGTTTTTTTTAAAGTAAATCAGTTAGTGAGCCAGTGTTTCTTTATAATTAATTAGGTGAGTTAGTTTTGATTTGCTAAATAAATAGTTATTGAAGTGATTCTTCATAAATAGACAAAAAGGCTCTCAGTATATTTATTTTCACAGAATGGCAAGCGCTCTAACAGATTTGGGGAACATATTTGAAGAATTGCTAGGCGATGTGTTTTATTTTTCAAATAATGAATACAAAATGCACGAAATTTATCTAAAGCAAAATGGGAAAATAATTTTTTTTTAAAGCTGACTGTAGTCTACAGTCATCCTAGCTGACAGGATTGGGGTTGGTCTTGATCTTGCTTTAGTTCTCTGTGTTGCTCCAGATAACAAGATGATGAGTTTCTTGTGTCCCGTTAACTAAGTAGGACTCAACATGAACTGCAGTGCAGATAGAGTTTATTAAAAAAACATGTTTTTTTTGTTTTTGTCCGCTCCTGAAATCGAAGCAAGCCAGCGTAAGACATCTCAAATCCCACTGGACTATCCTTCAAAATCATCACAACAGCATCTGCTGTATAGCTATTCGCGGAATAAAGAGATAAAAGAACCAACCAATCAAAAAAATACTACCAGCACCATGCACTACCACTGCTGCCACTACTACTATTAGCACTACTACTACTACTACTACTACTGCTACTGCTACTGCTACTACTACTACTACTACTACTACTACTACTACTACTTCCACTACTACTGCTACCAGTCAGTCTGAAACAATGCTGTCTATTCGAGCTGTAAAACGATGGAAACCATTTCTATGTGTAGGTTCTGCTATATTCCAGAGAAATGCTGTGCACAAGCTCAAGCTCTGCCCACAGACAAGCCTTCACGTCGTCTCACTCTCGAGGACTTTCCGTGGTTAGACAACGACGAAGGAACAACAAGTGAAGAGGACAGTCGCTTCCTGTCACGTGGACGCAGGTCAACCAATGACACAACCGGAAGCAAAAGTATCTGGCAGAAAATTGAAGTAACTTTTGATGTTAATAAATCTTCTTTTTATCAAACTTTCCACAGATTCTAAGCAATTTAATTCCAACTATCGCTGGGTTGATAGAAAAAATATTTTGGCCAAACAACGTAAGAAATAACATCTTGTTGGCAGAAATGCAGATGAAGCCACTGACAGCAATTATTGAGGAAAGACGCTGGCGATGGTTGGGACATGTACTCCGGTTGATTGACGACTCACTACCAAAAATAGCACTAAGATAGACACCACATGGTTACAGAAGTAAGGGTAGACCAAAAGAGACATGGAGAAGAACAACAGAAAGGATGTTGAACAATAGAGGGCTCAGCTGAGCAAGAGCAGAAAAAAGGCAAAGGACAAGCATTTGTGGAAAACCCTTGCAGAAGCCTCATGTGCCCTGGGCACTTAAGGTTCAGAGAGAGAGAGAGAGAGAGAGAGAGAGAGAGAGAGAGAGAGATCGCACCGTATTCTTGTTTTTTTTTTAAAGTCTGTGCGGAGTAACATATTTAAGCACTATTTTTTTTCTAGGCGGTGAAAATAGCGAACTACTTTCAAAATCGACGATTAAGGACCTAACTTTGAAAAAAAAAATGGAGACTATGCCTGCCAGGCAAGGCACACCACGGGATGGTTTACTCGCAGATATTAGTATAGAAAGGAAATAGCAGACATTTGTATGACCAATGTTTCATGTTTGTTGAGCCACGTAACATACATTCAGGTGGTTAGACAGAGAATAATCTTTGTAAACTTGCGCTAGAGGTACTGACCATCAGAACCAGCGTGCCAGACCTGGGTAAGATCCACCGGCTGATTCTCTTAGAAACGGTCTGCCACTCTGTCTCAGACTTGCTAACGGGGTAGAGATCGGCGTAGTCCACACATGATGATGATGGTGGAATCTCAAGCAACAAATCTGGATCTGCTCCAGAAATTTCGATAGTCGCCTGTGATCAGCAATAGACAGACCCTGTAAGAAATCAAACGCCTGTGATCAGCCATATACAGACCCTGTAAGAAATCAATCGCATGTGATCAGCCATAGACAGACCCTGTAAGAAACCATTAAGCCAGGCAGAACGTGTCTACACGTGAAAGAAAGCTTATTTGGGGTGAAAGAAGAATGGCAAAGACGAAAGAGAGAAGTGATCAATGTAGGATCGTACGGAGAAATCTCTCTGTTTTATGAGCATCTTTTCATAGTGAAGGCTGACATTAAAAGCATTACATTTTAAGACACTGAGATACACATTGAAGGCAGAGTGGCCGTGTGGTTTGTACAACGGTTTATCACTTGGGAGACATTGTTTTGAATCATGTTAAATTTCTGTTTTTTTTTCTTCTTTTTTTCTGCCGGGGACAAAACTGAAAGCCCACCTCGGGGCATTTGATGGCGGCAAGCAACATGCTCTAGGTAAACAGACCAAGGTAACCCTTGAGTATTCCACCGCCCCCCCCCCCTCCTAACCAACTCTTCAGCAAGGACACAGGAAACAGATATAGACGGACAGACGGAGACACGTGACCGATATACTGAACATCTGAAAATTGCGACATATTTAAGACACTGTCAAAGAGAAGTAAATCTTGGACATCAATACGGGACCAGACAGAATCAGGACATACGAATCCTGTTTTTTCTTTATCTTTCATCCCCTTCATCATTACTGGCACCCACACAGTTCCTCTCTTTACTTCAGTCTAGTTCTAAGAACCTGTCACATTCTATACGGGCTCTGAACGCTGTATATATTTACAAGGTCCGACAATTAAGTAATGAGACTGATTTTATTATGAACGAGACAAAAATGCCATCTATGAAGCAAAGCATGGAATATACATCATCTATGATCTAGCAACTTTTCATCGCCGCCCGATGAGCAGACGACAAACAAGCCGCCATTTTGTTGACCTAGTCAGAGGTGCATTGTTACGTAATCAGCATGGAGCAAAAAGCTAACATTAAATTCCATTTAAAACTCAGAAAAAGTGCCATTGAGACAACTGAATTGATGCGATGAGTTTATGGGGATAATTCTTTATCTCGTGCACAGATATTCAGATGGTACTGACAATTCAAAAGTGATGTTGAAACGATTACAAATGCATCTAGACATGGACGCCCAATTTCTGTTCGTAATGAGGAACTCATTGCAAAACTCAGAGAACGGATACAAGAAGATCGTTGTTTGACTGTGAGGATGATGGCAGATGAATTTGATGTTAACCGAGAGACCATTCGTAAAATTTTAGTGGAAGATTTGGGCAAGAAAAAAGTTGCTTGCTGGTTTGTACCACTTTCATTGTCTGATGATCAAAAAACATCAGCGTGTTGAGTACGCAAGACTTAATCAAAACGTGTCGCAGAAATAAACAATTCTTAAATTTGATTGTTGCAGAGGATGAAACATGGATTTTCCGCTATGATCACACAAATAAACGCCAACGTGCTCAGTGGAAGTCATCATTATCACTAAAAGGCAAAAAAAAATTCGTCTTCAAAAGTCGAAAGTGAAGACAATGTTGGTGTGCTTCTACGACAGCAAAGGAGTTATTCACAAATAATTTATTCCAGAGGGACAGACAGTAACTGCTAAAGTTTATTTAAGTATTTTGAAAAGGATTCTCCGAGTCCGACCAGAGTTTTCAACACCTGTCAGATTCTTCCTTCTTCATGATAATGCACCAGCTCACCAGGCGGTAGTTGTACAGGAATGTTTTGGTCCCAAAACAAGTGTGTGATCTCAACCATCCACCCTATTCCCCAGATTTGTCTCCCTGCGATTATTTTCTATTCCCACAATTAAAGTTACCATTGAAAGGACGCTTTTTTGACGATACTGATGATATCCAAAGGACTGTAACATCGAGTTTAAGGGCCATACCAACAGAAGAACTGCAGAGGTCGTTCCAGTGTTTGTTAGATCGTGCCACTCGCTGTATCAATGCACAGGGGGCTTACTTTGAATAAAATACAGGTTATATCTTCAACTGTTGTTTATTTTATTTTTTTAAAATGTAATTAGTCTCATTACTTAATTGTCGGACCTTGTATATTTGCAGTCTTAGATCCAACACAATACAGATCGCTGATCTATTGAGATCAATATGTTTGGTAGACGTCACATCGGTTCTGCTTGTGCCAAATACAAAGCTTGACCTGTATGGATTTTTATAAAATTTAGTCTGAACAAACAAAATGACGTATATGTTTATGAGAAGTAGTTTTTCCACGTTTTTTCAAGGTTAAATTATGTACTCATTGATGGATCATATAAGGAATTCATCTAATTATGTTGGTCACATTGTTCTCTCATTCCTATGGACCCTTTAGCCTACACGCGTTGATCTTGTTATGTGATACTTGCTGTATACTCGTACATCCAGTAGGTAATGTGCAGAACAATAACATTGAATATCGGAATAACATCTGAAAAAAAGCGTCAATAAATAGAGAAATACAGAGCTGTTGCCCTGATTAGTCATGCCAGTAAAATTCTGTTAAAAATTATAATGGGCAGACTTCGTAAGAAAATAGAAGAAGTCAATATAGTCTAAACTGGTTTCGAGCAAGGAAGACGATCAAGAGATCATATAGTCAATATAAGATTAATAATAGAGAAATGCAGAGAGTTTAATGTGAATCTATATTTAGCCTTTATAGACTATACAAAAAGGAATGGAAAAACTAATTATGTCAGTCCGTAAGAACAGCGAAGAGCAGAACCTCTATCTTAATGCGAAGAAAACTAAATTGATGACAACTGACAAAACAAACAAGGCAGCTGAAATATATATCAATGAGGAAAAATTGGAAGAAGTGGAGAGTTTTGAATATCTTGGATCACTACTAACTAATAATGGAGATACAATGAGGGAAATTAAAAGGAGGACATCTATTGCTCTTCAGAAAGTAAAACAAATAAAGAATCCGTGGAGAGGAGCAGACAGAACTACAAAAATAAGATTTTTAAGGTCATGCATCTTTCCCATCGCAACATGTGCCTGTGAGACCTGGACACTTAACAAAACAGCGGAGAAACACATAAATGCCTTTGAATGTAAATGCTACAGAAGAGTTCTTCAAATATTAAACGTCATGATAATTTACAGAAGACCATATTGGAAGGATACATAATGGGAAAAAGAAAAAGAGGAAGACCAAAACGAAGAAGGCTGCAAGAAATCGTTGACGATCTGCAAATGGATGCCTCAGCAGCAGGCTATCTTGCTCACAACCGAGAGGCCTACAGGAGTGCTGTTTGGGAGGCAAAGTTCCGCAAGGGACATACAAATGAATGAATGAATGAATGAGACTACTCAAAGGCATTTGATTATGTACAACACCAGAAACTTTGGGAAATAATGGAAGAAACGGGATTTCCAACACATTTAATACAATTAACATCACTGCTGTATCTAGACCAACAAGCAGCAGTAAGAATAAGTGGTGAAACATCAACTTGGTTTGACATAAAACAAGGGCTCCGTCAGGGGTGCATATTGTCACCCTACTTATTTAACTTGTATACTGAAAATATAATGAGGAATGTTAGAGAAGATGTAGACGAAGAATATTACGATGCCATAACAATTGGAGGTTATGAAATACCAGACATTAGATGTGTTGATGACACATTATTACTTTCCACAACACAAAAAGGAATGGAAAAACTAGTTATGTCAGTCTGTAAGAATAATGAAGAGCAAAACCTCTATCTTAATGCGAAGAAAACTAAATTGATGACAACTGACAAAACAAACAAGGCAACTGAAATATGTATCAATGAGTAAAAACTGGAAGAAGTGGAGAGTTTTGAATATCTTGGATCACTGCTAACTAATAATGGAGATACAGTGAGGGAAATTAAAATGAGAACATCTATCGCTCTTCAGAAAGTAAAACAACTAAAGAATGTGTGGAGAGGAACAGACAGAACTACAGAATAAGATTTTTAAGCGCATGCATTTTTCCCATCGCAACATATGCCTGTGAGACCTGGACACTTAACAAAACAGTTGAGAAACACATAAATGCCTTTGAATGTAAATGCTACAGAAGAGTTCTTCAAATATCATGGACACAAAAAAAAGAACAAATATATCCATATTACAAGAACTTAATACTGAAGAAGGCTGGTTAGCAAAGAGAATTAAAGAGAGAAAACTTAAATATTTTGGACACATTAAACGTCATGATAATCTAGAGAAAACCATCTTGGAAGGGTACATAATGGGAAAAAGAAAGAGAGGAAGACCAAGGCGAAGATGGCTGCAAGACATCGTTGATGATCTGCAAATGTATGCATCAGCAGCAGGCCATCTTGCTCACAAACGAGAGGCCTACAGGAATGCTGTTTCGGAGGCAAAGTTCCTCAAGGGGCATGCAAATAATGAAATGAATGAATGAAATATAGTTATCTTCTAATGCGTGTTAGTGTAAAGAAAATCTACCCATGCTTGTTCTTTGAAGCCTATTTACGAATCATTTCCTATGTGCAGCCTTAAATTTACACCAGTAAATTCTCTCTCTTTCTGAAGGTCTGCAGCCAGCCCATGTATGCTGCTCTAATACGATGCAAATTATAGTCTTAGCATATCTTTTTGCCCTTATTTTTCTTCTCTGTTTCTCTTTCATTCAAGTCCGTGACTGTAAAACTGATGAGACAATTACAATGGGAATAGAACGGTCTGGGCGATTAACATCACACAATATACAAAATCAAAATATGCTACATCATATACTAAAAAAAAACTCCAACATACCGTCTACATGAATCAATACCAAGCCCAAAGGGACAAATCAACTTACACTACATAGCCATTCTAACACACGTTTTTGTCCTAAAAAGTATAACCAACCAAAAACTACACTACGAAATCAAACCATCCTCGTAGATATTCCAGAACAACTCTAACAAACCCCTAAAAAAAGACAACACCCAATTACAAAACTCATCATCGTCATCATCAGGTGCCGTGCCGACTGGCTTTGGCTATTATGTTTCTCCAGAGTACCCGATCCTTCATGCAGGCCATCAGTTCACTTGGTGATCTCCTCTCACACCATCCCGTCAGACTGTCCAGTATCATTTCTCTTGGTCTTCCTCTTGATCTTCTTCCTTCTATTTTTCCTGTTGTTATAATATTTTCAATGCCCCCCCTTCTCATTGCATATCCTATTAAAGTACATTGTCTCTCTCTTATCTTTTTGACAAGGTTTTTTTGTCTCTCCAGCTCTTCTCATACATTCTTCATTAGTTATTTTTGCTGTCCAGGGGATTCGCAACATTCTTCTAATAAACCACATTTCTGCTGCTTCCAATGATTTTTGTGCAGACTTGCCTATTGTCCATGATTCACTTCCATATAACAAGATAGGTTCAATATAGCATTTTAGAACATGTATAGCATACACCGACATTCATTGTTGAGAATTTTAAGACTATATGGAATGCCATCTAAAATTGTCAACATCATTAAGGATCTCTACAACGGATATATTTGTGCAGTCAACACAGAAGAAAGAATGAGCGAATGGTTTCAGACTGAAACAGGCTTGAAACAAGGATGTATACTATCTCCCTTGTTTTTTGGAATTGCCAAAGACTTCGTAATGAAAAAAAAATGTTGCACAGGTAAAACGGGCATTGATTAGGTATATGGGTTCCAACTAGAAGATCTTCATTTTGCAGATGATATAAATATTTTCAGTGACAATGTGAACTCGATGCAGGGAAAAAAAGCAGATACAGTCTTCACTGGCTACCAAAATAAGATTTAAAGTTGTAATTGCAAAGGCAGCATTTTCAAGAATCTTGAGAACATATGGGGCTCAAAAGTTATAAGCACAAAAACCAATCTAAGATTATTCAATTGAAATGTAATATCCACCCTCATTTATGCACGCGAAAGATGGAAAGCAACTAAAGAAACAGATAATAAATTATACTCTTTTGAAAACAAATGCCTATGGAAAATACTCGGCATAAAGTGGAATGAATTCAAGAACAACGCAGAGATAAGGCAGAAAAGGAGATATATATATATCGGTCACGTGATGATAATAAACAATCAGAGAATTCCAAAACAAGTTATCAAGTGAAACACAACAGACCGAAGAAAAAGAGGTCGACCACGTGAAAGTCTAAAGAGGGCATTGTTAAGAGAGGCCAAAATAGTAGGTATAAAATCCCTTGATGAGGTTGAAAAGCCCGCCGAAAACACTTCCATATAACAAGACAGGTTCAGTATAGCATTTTAGGACTCGTTTTCTAACATTCATTGATAAAGATGTGTTAGCTAGTATGTTTCTCATTCTCTGAAATGCAGTCTTTGCTTGACCTATTCTGTTCCTAATTTCTGTTCTGCATTTCCCATCTGAAGTTATTACTGCTCCAAGATATTTGAATTTCTGCATCTGCTTTAGAATGGTTCCGTTTAATTTAATACTGCATGCTGGTGGATTCTGTTTCTTAGATATAACCATAGTCTCTGTCTTTTTGATGTTGAAAGTAAGGCCTTTCTGTTCACTTTCTTTGGCGACTTTATCCAAGAGATTTTGCAGGTCTTGTTGGTTCTCAGCTACAAAACTACACACTAAGAATGTGTCCTAAAAAGGTCAATCCATCCAAAAACTTACATTACAAAGGAACCATCCTAACGAACCTTCCATAGCAAAACTAACAAACAATCTGTCTCTAACTTTCGACTATCGTATCCCCTTCTTCTTGCTGCCGCACCCGTTTGTGCGAGTGTGTGTCTGTGTGTGTGTGTGTGTGTGTGTGCTCCTTCCCGCGTCTTTTTCAATTCGTGCACAGTGCGCACCAACACGTGCAAACTTTACATCACTTATTTCACCTGGTGCGCACGGCTATACATTTTCAAAATTAGCTCTCTACAGGGGAGACTACTCTACTTTCCTTATCGAAAGCCTTTACCTATCCTATTCTGTAACTCTGCGAAAAGTTATGTAGTTAGACTCAGACACTTTCAATACATTGTCTTTTTCCTTGTGGTTTAATTAATCTTCAATGCCCCAAAAACTTCTCATAAACTTCTTAATTTGTTCCCCCCCCCCAAACCTCTTTGTAACGGGAACAGACTTCCACTGCTTTGTTAGTTGTATGTATCCACTTCGCCAAAATGTTGAAATCATCGTCATTACTATCATTTCTTTTTAGGTATTGGCATAACTTCAAATTACTGCCACTCACCAGTAAAGTATTTTGCAGAATAATCATCAACAGAATTGTAGCAGCACCTGAGGGAAAACTTCGGAAAGAGCAGGCAGGATTTAGGAAAGGAAGATCATACATAGACCACATATGTATACTTAGACAAATATTAGAACAGGCAAATGAGTGGCATAGCACAATATATGCATTGTTTATAGATTTTGAGAAAACCTTTGACAGTGTCAACAGAGATGCACTGTGGAAAATCCTAAGATGGCATGGCCTTCCCCATAAGATAGTGAATGTAATCAAATCCCTACAGTTTACAGTGCAAAGTGATCTGTGGAGAACATACCTCCAGCAGCTTTAGGGTACAAACAAGAGTGAAGCAGGGATGTGTACTATCACCAACATTATTTATCTTAGCAGTAGACTGCTTAATGAAGGAGGCAACATCAGACAAACGCAGAGGATTACAATGGACCCTTGACATAGTGCTGGAGGACCTTGACTTTGCAGACAACATTTGTCTACTATCAAGCAGCCACAAAGATATGCAAGATAAAATAAACAAGCTAACTCAGAATGCAAACAACATAGGACTAAAGATCAACGTAGGAAAGACAAAGTTAATGAAGCAAAATGTGAACAACAGAAATGTACTCAGAGTAGATAGCAAGTTAGTGGAGGAGGTCAATTAATTTTTATACCTTGGCAGTAGAGTAGTAGAAAATGTAGACAGCACAGAGGACATCAACAGCAGACTTACTAGAGCAAACCAGGCTTTTGCAGTGCTGCAGACTATATGGAAATCTAAAAAACTAAGCATAAATACGAAAATCCGGATATTTAAGAGCAGTGTTCTAAGTGTTCTACTCTATGGAAGTGAATACTGGAAAATCACCAAAACCATAGAAAACAAGTTGAATTCTTTCCAGACTAAATGTTTACGAAGAATTAGAAAAATATTTTGGCCAAACACCATAAGAAATAACATCTTGTTGGCAGAAATGCAGATGAAGCCACTGACAGCAATTATTGAGGAAAGACGCTGGCGATGGTTGGGACATGTGCTCCGAATGACTGACAACTCACTACCAAAAAAGCACTAAGATGGACACCACAGGGGAACAGAAGTAAGGGTAGACCAAAAGAGACATGGAGAAGAACAACAGAGAGGATGTTGAGCAATAGAGGGCTCACCTGGGCAAGAGCAGAAAAAAGGCAAAGGACAGGCATTTGTGGAAAACCCTTTCAGAAGCCCCATGTGCCCTGGGCACTTAAGGTTCAGAGAGAGAGAGAGAGAGAGAGAGAGAGAGAGATAACTTCAAATAATGCTAAAAGATGATGGCCAATAGATGAATCGTGCTGATATTGTTACTAGACTCAGAGATCCTGAAAGAACGGAGGACTTTGAGAGAGATGACTTGACATCGCTGACTCGGATGAAGGAGCTGAGAGTGAAGAATGGCATCCCAGGGACTGAGCAGGTACTCACAGGGCGTGAGCGAATTCTTCAGTCAACAATGACCTGGCACACTAACTCGCTAAAATCTGTGGAGGCGATCGGAGCGCCCATGGACGTGTCCAGACTGCAATGATGATTCATAACATAACATAACATAGCATAACATAACATAACGATGCCAAATATTTTTTTTATGTTAGGGACACACAGTAACAGACCAGCTGAAAGTAAAATATTAAAACAGCAAATTTCTTTTAAAAAACGCTCAGAGATTGAGTTCTATGGGAGTGAAACAAGCGTGATAGTGTATTGTGAAGTTTCATTCTTTAGTTTCCTTCTTTGTGTTCTTATTGATTTATTTTTACTAGTTCCTGCGATCTTCTTTCACATTCTGCCACCCCAGAATGGCAACGTATGTAAATCTATAAATATCTGACATTGTGATATATTGTTTTCATTCACTGCTGCTTCTTATTGCTGTATGCATAGTCGGTTTACCACAAGGTGGTCCACGAACGGTCATGTGGGGGTTCGCGAAAGGTCATATGAGGGTCCGTGAACGGGCTTGTGTGTATATGAGGGGGGTGGGTGGGTGGGAAGGGGGGGGCTTGTGAATGTCATATGGGGGTCCAACAATGTTCGTATGGGGGTCCATGAAACGGCCATGTAGCGTCCGGGAATGAAGTTTAGGTAATGTACAAGGCTAGAAATGTGTGAAGCTTTTAAATTAATGTCAAGTGGGAGCGGAAGTACAGAGGGAAAAAAACCGGGGAGCAGAGAGAGAGAGAGGGAGAGAGAGAGAGAGAGAGGAACAGAGAGAGATAGAGAGAGAAAGAGACAAAAAGAGACAGATTGAGAAACAGAGAGAAACAGAGAGTGACAGAGGGAGACAGAGAGTGACAGAGAGAGAGTGAGAGAGAGAGAGAGAATGAATGAATGATCTTTATTTTAAAATGTGAAGAATTGGGCACGGAGGCTATTGTTACATTCTGCCCTTCATCATTCCATCTCCCGTTCTTCCCACACACTCGGTTTAATGTAAGTACACAGATTACATGAAAAAAAAAGATGAAAGAATGCAAAGTGTGCTAGAAATAAAGATGGCCAGGCCAGGTTTTTAAATATCCACTTGTTAAATTAAAAGAAAGAAAAGGAAACTATCGTGTTGTTGAAAATAAGGAGACAAACTGGCCAACAACTGGCGCTGAATGTAGAGAAAAAAGTCTACATACGTCATTGGTGTGTTTCAAGCAAGTAAATATAAGAATGTTGGTAGATCAATCTATTGATCTAAGAGTGAATTTGAAAGCTCTTGGAAATTGTTCAGCCCAAGAAAAGAAGCCATGACATTAAAAAAAATCCATTATTTTCTGTTGTTGTTTTTGCTATTGTAGTAACTTACTTTTACTGGCAAGTAACTTTCAGCCATGTTGTAGTCTAAGTTTTACTAATGGCTGGAAAGATGTAACGCTGGATATGTTGATAGACTGACGGAAGAAGGGGTGAATGGATGGACAGAAAATGGAAAATTTAAAAGACAGACTCACGGGTAGACATATTAAAAAAAGAAACAGATAAGCAAAGAGATAACAGATAGTAGACAGATAGAGAGTCAATAGATTGTAGACAGACAGAGAGACAATAGATAGTAGACAGAGAGAGAGACAATAGACTGTAGACAGAGACAATAGATAATAGACAGAGAGAGACAATAGATTGTAGACAGATAGAGAGACAATAGATAGTAGACAGATAGTAAATAGACAGCAGACAGATAGGCAATAGATTGTAGACAGATAGAGAGACAATTGATTGTAGATAGATAAAACAGACGGACAGAAGAAAATATACTAGACAAATGAACAGGGAGACAATAAATAGTAGGCAGACAGAGAAGCAATAGATAATAGAGAGATGAAAAGAGAGACTATATATTAGATAGATAAACGGAGAGAAAGTACATAATAGCCAGATGTATTTGGCTCATCAGAGTACATAGTATTCACTGATACAGTGTATTAACAGAAAATGAACATTCACGATAAAATTAGTATATGCATGAGTACACATGTGTTAATAACGAACCAAAGCAGGTAAGATCTTGAAGAGTGATTTAACTTAATGGAAATTAAACTACAACTTAACTCTGACTTGCATCCGACCCAAAAAAAAGACATCACATAAAAAAGTTTCAGAACGAAGAAAGCTCTCCATGGTTACCTACAAAGTAACGCAATGTCTATTTTTAGTTTTTTTTTTTTTTTGGTAATTCAAAATCACAAAATCCCATTACGAGAACACACTTAAGGATGATGATGGTTATACTACTACTACTACTACTACTACTACTACTACTACTACTACTACTACTACTACTACTACTACTACTACTCAACAAAATCGATCAACAAATGTTTAGTTAGTGTGTAAAAAAATTATCTTAAAATGAAGACTTACGCTCTTTCAAAACATTCTAATTTTTTTCCCCACTCGAGTACACATAAATCATGTAAACCTGTGATCTCTTTTGCTATAACAAAATGCATGATAACAAAATGAATGATAACAAAATTAATGGTAACAAAATTAATGACTTCTAAACTCTGTGTCTCCAGGAATTCTACTCGGACAACAACAACATGGCCATGTTCTGCGTACTTCCAATCATGGTTCTCATATACGGAGGATGCAGTGCCATCTATTGCGTCTACAAAT
The DNA here is from genome assembly GCA_009760885.1 of Achatina immaculata. Lineage (NCBI taxonomy): Eukaryota > Metazoa > Mollusca > Gastropoda > Stylommatophora > Achatinidae > Lissachatina > Lissachatina immaculata. Next base: position 2,132,302 of record CM019700.1, read on the forward strand.
GTCGTCAGTACTTGAGGAGGAGGAAGCACAAGAGGTTGAAGGAGGAGGACAGCGAGTCTCTGACATCTGGCAAGAATGACCTCAATCCGGAGTCTAAAGGTGAGATACCTGGTCACAGAGCATGGAGGCTTTACCAGGGAAGACTCTTTTCTTATTTTTCCAGCTGCATAATGTTCTCAGTTCAAGTTTACTTTTCTCAGTTCAAGTTTTCAGTCTCAGCCACGATTATACAAAAGTTAAAAAAACTGGTTGAAGAAATTATGAGATTACAGTCAATTTCATTCTAGAAGAAGGAAAAAATGGAATTTCCCCTTTAAAGCGATTCTGTTTACGAAACATTTCTCATTAATAGAGAATGTAACGGCAATGTAAAGAACTTAATATTGAAGAAGACTGGCTAGTAAAGAGGATTAAACACAGAAAACTTCAATATTTTGGAGACATTATTATTATTATTACTATTATTATTATTGTCATGACAATTTAGAGAAGACAGCCGTAGAAAGGTACATAATGGGAAAAAGAAAGAGGGGAAGACCGAGGCGAAGATGGCTGCAAGACATCGTTGATGATCAGCAAACGGATGCATGAGCAGCTGGCATCTTGCATGTAGCCGAGAGGTCTACAGGAGAGCTGTTAGAGAGGCAAAGTTTCGTAAGGGACGTGCCAATGACTGACTGACTGAATGACAGCAGAGCCGAGATGTATATTTCCTTGATAAATTTAGATGTTAAAGCAGAGTACAGAGATTAGATTATGCATGTAAGTTTACTGTTCTCAGTTCAAGTTTACCATCCCTCTGAAGTGTATAGTTTTTGTTTGTGTGTTAGTTTTTAACTGACGAAAAAAAGGGGTAAAAGTCCCGTTTCCATGCCATTGAGACATATTGGGATACGGTGTTAGGCCCGTATTTCCACGACCTTCGGCATATGAAAGTGTGATATGGCTAGAACTACGCCTGGCCCGATTTACGCTCGTACCTTCCCAGGTTTCTCTGATACCCATTTTTAGAAGCCGGGCCTTTCTGGCGTGTCCCAGAAAAAAAAAAAACTCCGCTGCTGAGACTTGAACCTGATACCACCGAATTAGTCAAATCAGGCCCTATTTACTCAGCTAACCAGGTCGCACATGACAAAAAGGAAAGGACAAAAAAAAAAACCAATCTACTAAAAATTCCATCCATAAAAATCCAAGTTTTCATTTGATGTGATTTCTTTCGGCTGTAGTGAGTCTACAAAGACTGGTCTGATGCCCTACTGCATTCAAGTGTAAAAAAATGTGCACTTCACACACATATGTTGAGGAAATAGATTCTGAAACTGAAGCACGTATGCTTGAGATGTGGTGCACATTAGAATATATGAATGTACAGCTGTCTGCACATATCAGTGCATTATGGGGTAAGCAATCACTTGCGCTAAATATCAGTCTGGTATGTATTGAACAAGATCTGGATTCACAGCCAGTGTATGTAATAGTTTTCCTGGAGCTACAAACATTTTGTAGTTGCCAATGTTGTGGTGATGTTGAAGCAAGAAAGTTAACGTCGAATGGGTAGTGTATCAGGCTAGCTTGCTTGAAGATCCCGGGTGAAGGTAAGGAACAAGTTGTTCTAGTGGACTCCAGACATCATGTGGGTTCAGAGCCTTATCTCCTCAATAACAACTGATGGAATACATCAATAGCAACTGATGGAATACATCAATGACAGCTGATGGAATATATCAGTAACAACTGATGGAACACATCAATCTGCCATCAGGAGCTTTACAGAGGCGGAGTGTGGCCTTAGCAAGTTCTGGTTTGTTGAACCCAATAAACATGTCATCGTTCTGGCACAGCCATCTTTGTTCTTGCCTCAATGTATACCTTAGATACGGCGTACGGCGTCTAGAGGACAGTGTGAAGAACACGGTTCTAGAGGACAGTGTGAAGAACAAAGTTCTAGAGGACAGTGTGAAGAACAAGGGTCTAGAGGACAGTGTGAAGAACAAGGTTCTAGAGGACAGTGTGAAGAACAAAGTTCTAGAGGACAGTGTGAAGAACAAGGTTCACCAAAAAGTTAATATAAGTTCAACATAGGAAAATACAGAAACAAATACTTGAAAAAGTGAGCAGACACACTGTACGTAAGGAGATGTGGTGTGAGTAAATTTCGTGACATTGCACCTTTTAATAATTTAACAAGCTGCTACTCTTCAAAAATGAGGGAGATGTGAATGAAAAGATTAAAGCACACACAAATAAAAGAACATGCTGCTGCTACAGTTAATATTACTACCAAAAATCCCATGACTTACCTTTTATTAGCTTTGTTCATTCATAACCATCACTTCCCTATAAATTCAAGCTTGAGCATTGAAGCGAAACACGCACCCTCCCACCCACCCACCCACACGCACGCACGCGCGCGCGCGCACACAAACACACACACACGCCAGAATCTACCCCCAACTCACATGCTATGACTTAGCAAAGTCTCACAAACTTAAATGAAATTAAATGGTACTAGCTGAGTACTCGACGTTGTCCGGGTATTTATTTTTCCCATTCATGGAAGTTCTATTCATTTTCACAACCTTCTAGAGGGTTCTACAAAGTTCTATTCATTTCCACAACTTTCTAGAAGGTTGTACATAGTCTAGATTGTTCTACAGAATTCTGTTCGTTATATTCGACTAAACTTGGCTTAATTGTCATCATCAGCTTAGCGATCCCGAACACTATGGATTCGACACTAATCTCGGTCAGTATGGATATTTTATTTCCCACTCTCGCGCCAACCCCCTTCCCCCCCCCCCCCCCCCACCATGCCGATGGGGGCAGAACTTGGACTTAAACGGCATCGGAAGTGTCACTATTCATCTCCGCAACACCGAAAACTATGGATTCGACTCTAATATCGGTCGTTGTCGATTATTTGTGTATATAACCCCATCCCACACCACCCACCCCTAGGCCACCCGCCCCCTCTCCCCCATGCAGCTTGGACTTAAACGGCACCGTGAATGTTACTATTCATCACAGTGACCCCTAAAACTATGAATTCGACACTAATATCGGTCGTTTTCGATGTTCGGCACATGCAACCTCCTTCCCACCCCTAGCCTGAGGGCCCCCAAGCCGACGGGGGCTGAACTTGGACTTAAACGGCAACGGGTGTGTCATTATTCATCTCAGCGACCCAGAAACTGGATTCAACCTTAGTATCAGTCGTTTTCTATGATTTGTAAGTGTCACTCCCACCCCAACCCCACCGCTAGGCTTACCCCCCCCACCCCCGTGGTTGGTGGCTGATCAGCCACTATATGGGCGCTCTCTGGTATGAAATAAACACTCTGACCATTTCGTAAATGGACTCTGAGGTGAACAACATTAAGGTGTCTTTCATCAATCAGAAATCTGCCGCGTGTATCGTGTTTCTCGTTATCAATGCCAAAGGTTCGGCAACTTAGCAGATATGTCAACGATTTGTGTGGGATGATCTTTGTCCGTCACGGCCGACAATCAAAAGCAGGCATAAATATCACGGAAGTTATTTCTCGTCGTTCAGTGGGGTATTGTTTTAATCATTCGCTTTCGATCCCACCCCCACCTCCACCACCTAGACCCGCTAGGGGTCCTAAGGATGATATAACTAACAAGATGCATTGTCCAGATTGTAAGTCATATGTGTGCTAAGTCATATGTGTGCTAAGTTTGATTGAAATTGCTCCAGGCATTCCGTGTGATGCTCGATATATATATAACATACATATATATAACATATATATGTATACACACCGCACTCACGTTCATATATATATATATATGATTATCTCCTTTAGACCATTGTATGTTCCTCCGTGACTTTAGTGGATAAGACTTCCACCCTCTTCGTACCCAATTCCCAATGCAGATAGGGGTGTCTTAGACCAAAATTATACATCAGAATACAATAAAAAACTAAGGTAAACATAAAAAAATGTAAAACTGAAATGTATGAAGTACTTACATCCGTGTAGAAATATAAAACTCATCACAGAAATAAAAAAACGTATTAATGAACGTGATCCAAACTGCACACTACCAGTGTAGGAAACAATTACACTATGAAATAAAAGAGCGAAGTGAAGCTGTCATATTCAATGAAAAACGATAAATTGGAAGAATTTCCGAATTAGCGTACCTTCTATACGACGATCCAAGTTCAAGAGAGTGTTGGAAGTTTCTAAAACATGATGAGTCCACGGCCGGAGTCATATCCACAGCCTTCTAGAAGGATGTTATTTGGACTTGCCATGGGAGACTACAAATGCTTCTCCTAGAACAGTTCTGCTCTATTTAACGATTATCTCCTTTAGACCATTGTTTGTTCCTCCGTGACTTTAGTGCATAAGACCTCACCCCCTTCTTAACCCATTCCCAGGGCAGATAGGGGTGTCTTAGCCCCAAATTATATATCCCCAGATTGTAAGTCATGTGTGCACAAAGTTTGGTCTAAATTGCTCCAGGTTTTCCAGAGTGATACATACATTCATACATACATCCGTGCATCCATATATATATATATATATATATATGTGTGTGGGCCAAATATTTTATTTCACTGAACTGCTTCTTTAACCCTCTTAGGCCTGGGTATGAGCAAGGACGGACCAGTCAGTCACATCAGTCAAGGGTGGACGGGTTTCCAAGTGGATCCAAACGAAAAACGGTGGCCGGGACACACAGAAGGAAAACCACTTGGGAGTTCATCATCTCCTCTGCCGTGGCAGGTGCCCAGTAAAGTGGCAGCAGCAGAGGCACTAGCTCAAGTATGTTTTTGAACCGCCTAGTTTTGGATATCTGTTCTACATTCTCTTGCAATGTTGAAACATAAATAACCTGCAGGCAAAACACGTATAACTGCTGGTAGATGTCCATGACTCTCGTGTACTAATAAAACTAAACTGCCAATAGAGTTAGAAAATTCTGGCCTGCAAGGTGAGACATACCAAAGTTAGACTGATATAGAAAAAAAGCAATCTCGCGTAAGTGTTTTGGAGTGGCAGGGGTGGCACATCTATGCCTGGTGGAGACTAGTTTCACATGCAAGTGCTTCTACCTGTTAACAGACTGTAGTGACCCTTTGGGCATCAGGCTAGCTATTTACTGCTGAGTCGCAGCCAAGAACCTTGTTTTGTTTTATCTTTGTTCAGAAAGTAAGGACAGGTGTTACAATACACTCTCCATCCGACACTATGTTGGTATCTCAAATTCTCTGTTATGATACATGCTTTCAAAAAAAAAAGTTTAGTTCATATCTCAGTAGAGAAACAGCGTGTCGCGCCATTTACGTCCATATTTTCCTCTACCTGCCGAAACAAATGAGGATATTGTGTCAGTATATGAAGTATATGCCTGTGAGACCTGGACACTTAACAAAACAGCTGAGAAACACATAAATACCTTTGAATGTAAATGCTACAGAAGAGTTCTCCAAATATCGTGGACACAAAAAAGAACAAATATATCTATACTACAAGAGCTTAATATTGAAGAAGGCTGGCTAGTGAAGAGGATTAAAGAGAGAAAACTGAAATATTTTGGACACATTAAACGTCATGATAATTTAGAGAAGACCGTATTGAAAGGATACATAATGGGAAAAAGAAAAAGAGGAAGACCAAGACGAAGATGGCTGCAAGACATCGTTGACGATCTGCAAATGGATGCAACAGCAGCAGGCCATCTTGCTCACAACCGAGAGGCCTACAGGAGTGCTGTTTGGGAGGCAAAGTTCCGCAAGGGACATTCAAATGAATGAATGAATGAATGAATATGAAGTACGTTCTGTTTTTCTGTTTTTAACTTCTGTGATACATATGCTGTCTGATGTTATTGTTGTACCAAGATACTTAAATTTGTGCACTTCTTTTAATATTATTCCTTTGATTTTTACATTCTGGTACGGCTCTGGACACGATCATCGTTTGTTTTCTTACTGTTCAGTGATATTTCTTTATATTCACTTTCTGCGATTCCTTACTATCTTAACAGCTCGTGTAGATCTCTTTCATTGTCTGCTGTTAGGACTGTGTTGTCAGCGTGCCTCAGGTTATTGATGTTATGTTCTCAACCCTTATCCCAGGCTTGTCGGCAATGGCTCTCCATTTATTCTCACCCTAGAGAGAAAAGAGATCTGGGAACCGTACACATCCTTATCCCTTCTTTATGCCATGAAATCTGATGGGCAACACTACTGTAGTCGTAATGGAGACCAAATTTCAAACTTGTATGAACATTTTATTTTACGGAATTAATATTTCAATCTTGGCTTGAAGAAACTTTAAGAATTTAAAAATGAAATGATGTTCATTAAATTTGGTTTGGACTTTTATTCTTTGCGACTGAAGCCTCTGTTTCAGTAAGGTGTATGGTCTCCTCTGGCCTGTATCAGAGAACGACATCTCCTTGACATGGATCCGATTAGCCGTTGGATCTGTTGTTGTGGGATGGCTGCCCGCTCTTCCCGCAGTGCAAGAGACAACTGTCGGAGAATGGTTGGCGCCACGTCTCGCTGGCGGACTTGTCTGTTGAGTTCATTCCATAAGTGTTCTGTTGGGTTCATGTGTGATGACATGGATGGCCACGGAATGGTGTGGACGGTGTTGTCAGCGAGGAACTGGATGGTGAGTTGTGCCACATGAGGTCAAGCGTTATCCTGGTGAAAAATGGACCTTGATGCAGCCAGAAGTGGAGGGACGTGAAGACGAAGAATTTCAGCGACGTATCTTTGGGCATTCAGGCGTCCTTCAATTTGCACCAGGTTACTTCTTCCCATGAAGATGATCATCCCCCACACCAGTACACCTCAACCATCATGTGGAGGAGTCTCATCTACTCAATTCTGGGCGTAGCGGTCATGGACTCTGAGGTAAACTCTTCTCCGTCTATCGTATCGCTGGAGCAGAAAGAATGACTCATCACTAAACCAAATCCTTCTCCAATCATTCGCAACGGTCCATTGACGATGCTGGTTGGCCCACTGCAGTCGGTTCTGGCGATGCCGGTCCGTAAGAACTGGACCTATCATCATCATCATATGTATATAATTCTTGAATCTTTGCCATCATTTTGTATATCTTCCGACATCTTCATTACTTTCTCATGTTTTACCTTGTTGAATGCTTTAGTGTAGTCAATAAAACACAGTTATGTATATATCTTTATCTTTTGTACCTTTAATGCACTTTCTATTAGTGTCCTCAGTGCATATATAGCATTTAGAGTACCCTTACCTTCAACAAAGCTACATTGTTTTCCTCTGCTATATCTACTTTAACTTTTATCCCATCCTTCTCATTATTATTCTCAACAGCAGTTTGTTAACGTGGCAAAATAAACTGATAATCTGATGTTTCTCTCATTCTTGTGCGCTTGCTTTCTTTGCCATGGCTATAAAGGTACTTGTCAGTTTATCGTTTAGTTTATGTCCGTTGTCATAAAATAACATTCAAAACTTTTATGATAATTTTCCTGCCAAATACCACGATAGCTTTTATTTCTTCACCTGCACTCACTGTGTAGCTCTGACGTAACTTCATTATTTATCTCACAACCGAACCAAACTATTTCAGACACGCCATGTCGACAATCCCAACAGCTCACGCGCTGGCTATGTCAAAGACCGACTGAGAGAAGATGATATCCCTCTACAACACCCGGCACATGGAAGACCACAAGAAGGTGCGTGTTTCAGTCTCAGCCACAATTATACAAAAGTTAGAAAACTAGTTGCAGAAATTATGAGATTATAGTTAATTTCATTCTAGAAAACGGAAGAAAAAGAAATTTCCCCTTTAAAGCGATTCTGTTTACGAAACATTTCCCATTAATAGAGAATGTAACGGCAATGTAAAGAACTTAATATTGAAGAAGGTTGGCTAGTAAAGAGGATTAAACACAGAAAACTTCAATATTTTGGAGACATTATTATTATTATTACTATTTTTATTACCATCATGAGAATTTAGAGAAGACAGTTTTAGAAGCATACATAATGGGAAAAGGAGGGGAAGACCAAGGCGAAGATGGCTGTGAGACATCGTTGATGATCAGCAAACGGATGCATGAGCAGCAAGCCATCTTGCTCACAGCCGAGAGGCCTACAGGAGCTGTTAGAGAGGCAAAGTTCCGTAAGGGACATGCAAATGACTGACTAACAGAGTGACTGCGGAGTTGAGATGTATATTTCCTTGATAAATTTAGATGTTAAAGCAGAGATTAGATAATGCATGTAAATTTATAGACTGAGCTCTTCGGACGCCACGTGCTGGAGTGATGCACTGGTCGTGCCCCCGGGGTTCTTATGGTGAGATTCGTGGTTCAAGTGCTTCCGTAGACCCACAGCGACCCATCTTATAAACCGAGATACAACCAGATTTCGGTCTGAGATCAGGATCAGTGCAGTTATATTTTTCTGTATTATACTGCCTGCCTCGTATACAGCCATGTAACACTGATTACCACGTATACAACCATGCAGCACTGATTACCACGTATACAACCATGTAACACTAATTACCATGTATACAACCATGTAATACTGCTTATCATGTATACAACCATGTAACACTGATTACCACGTATACAACCATGTAACACTGATTACCACGTATACAACCATGTAGCACTGATTACAACGTATACAGCCATGTAACACTGACTACCACGTATACAACCATGCAACACTAATTACCATGTATACAGCCATGCAGCACTGATTGCCACGTACACAGCCATGCAACACTAATTACCACGTATACAGAAATGCAACACTAATTATCACGTATAGAGCAGTGTAGCACTGATTGCCACGTATACAGCCATATAACACTTATTATTATTCTCAACAGCAGTTTGTTAACGTGGCAAAATAACTGATAATCTGATGTTTCTCTCATTCTTGTGCGCTTGCTTTCTTTGCCATGGCTATAAAGGTACTTGTCAGTTTATCGTTTAGTTTATGTCCGTTGTCATAAAATAACATTCAAAACTTTTATGATAATTTTCCTGCCAAATACCACGATAGCTTTTATTTCTTCACCTGCACTCACTGTGTAGCTCTGACGTAACTTCATTATTTATCTCACAACCGAACCAAACTATTTCAGACACGCCATGACGACAATCCCAACAGCTCACGCGCTGGCTATGTCAAAGACCGACTGAGAGAAGATGATATCCCTCTACAACACCCGGCACATGGAAGACCACAAGAAGGTGCGTGTTTCAGTCTCAGCCACAATTATACAAAAGTTAGAAAACTAGTTGCAGAAATTATGAGATTATAGTTAATTTCATTCTAGAAAACGGAAGAAAAAGAAATTTCCCCTTTAAAGCGATTCTGTTTACGAAACATTTCCCATTAATAGAGAATGTAACGGCAATGTAAAGAACTTAATATTGAAGAAGGTTGGCTAGTAAAGAGGATTAAACACAGAAAACTTCAATATTTTGGAGACATTATTATTATTATTACTATTTTTATTACCATCATGAGAATTTAGAGAAGACAGTTTTAGAAGCATACATAATGGGAAAAGGAGGGGAAGACCAAGGCGAAGATGGCTGTGAGACATCGTTGATGATCAGCAAACGGATGCATGAGCAGCAAGCCATCTTGCTCACAGCCGAGAGGCCTACAGGAGAGCTGTTAGAGAGGCAAAGTTCCGTAAGGGACATGCAAATGACTGACTAACAGAGTGACTGCGGAGTTGAGATGTATATTTCCTTGATAAATTTAGATGTTAAAGCAGAGTACAGAGATTAGATTATGCATGTAAATTTATAGACTGAGCTCTTCGGACGCCACGTGCTGGAGTGATGCACTGGTCGTGCCCCCGGGGTTCTTATGGTGAGATTCGTGGTTCAAGTGCTTCCGTAGACCCACAGCGACCCATCTTATAAACCGAGATACAACCAGATTTCGGTCTGAGATCAGGATCAGTGCAGTTATATTTTTCTGTATTATACTGCCTGCCTCGTATACAGCCATGTAACACTGATTACCACGTATACAACCATGCAGCACTGATTACCACGTATACAACCATGTAACACTAATTACCATGTATACAACCATGTAATACTGCTTATCATGTATACAACCATGTAACACTGATTACCACGTATACAACCATGTAACACTGATTACCACGTATACAACCATGTAGCACTGATTACAACGTATACAGCCATGTAACACTGACTACCACGTATACAACCATGCAACACTAATTACCATGTATACAGCCATGCAGCACTGATTGCCACGTACACAGCCATGCAACACTAATTACCACGTATACAGAAATGCAACACTAATTATCACGTATAGAGCAGTGTAGCACTGATTGCCACGTATACAGCCATATAACACTTATTACTATATATACAGCCTTGTAGCATTGATTACCACGTATACAACCATGTAGCACTGATTACCATGTAAATAAACATGTAGCATTGATTACCATGTATACTGCCATGTAGCACTGATTACCATGTATATAACTATGTAACATTGATTACCACGTATACAGCCATGTAGCATTGATTAGCACGTATACTGCCATGTAGCATTGATTACCACGTATACTGCCATGTAGCACTGATTACCATGTAAATAAACATGTAGCACTGATTACCATGTATACTGCCATGTAGCACTGATTACCATGTATATAACTATGTAACATTGATTACCACGTATACTGCCATGTAGCATTGATTAGCACGTATACTGCCATGTAGCATTGATTACCACGTATACTGCCATGTAGCATTGATTACCATGGATACAGCCATGTAGCATTGATTATCATGCGAGCTAGGATGTGTGGAAGAACTGGAGAACAGAACTGATTTTATCTAGGTGTAAAGACTACCAATTTGGAGGAAATGCTGTAAACACCAGTAAGCTGAGGGAAAATGCTGTAAACACCAGTAAGCTGAGGGAAAATGCTGTAAACACCAGTAAGCTGTGGGAAAATGCTTCCAGGAATGGATAAATTCGGCCTACAAGAACCAGGCCCTACGAGAAGGGGGAATCCAGCCCATGCATTGCTCTGGAGCTCAGAAAGTTTTCCCTGTTATAAAGATGGACCTTGAGGGCTTCGGGACTTCATAAAGGACAGAAACAGATAATCGAGGGGAAATAGTTACGTACGGTCTTATCAAAATTTCTGACTGTGGTCCCGCACAGAACAGCTGACATATTGATGGACAAAGTAACACTCACGTGAAAATCATTCCTATAGTACATGCCTGGAACTTTTATGTTAATTTGAAACCGGCGAGGACAGCGCATTAAGTTTGATCCCTTTTCTGACAACCTGTAAATATTCATTTCTTCAGAAGCCGAAAGACCTAATGGGTAAAACTGAAAACTATTATCTGTTGCTCCACAGATAAATAATAAGGTCGATTCATTTCATTTCCTGCAGTCTATTATTTATCTGCTTTTAAATATGAAGTTTAAATGACAACTGTTCTCTGTGTATTTTCACAAACATACAAAGTAGCCATCGTTTGAGTTTCTAAACTAATGAACATTCAGGAGACAGGCAACAAGTCCAGCCCCCGCCACCAGTGAAAGGCGTAGCTCCTCAGGTATTCGAAGCAACCAGAGCCCATGCCAACCTGGCTGACTATGCTATCAACAGGTAAGTAAAGGTATTTTTGATACATTCATCTTAGTCGTTTGTGACTTTAGCAGTATATGGGTTACCAGGTGTGTGGCGGCTGTTTGTGACTATAGCAGTATATGGGTTACCAGGTGTGTGGCGGCTGTTTGTGACTATAGCAGTATATGGGTTACCAGGTGTGTGGCGGCTGTTTGTGACTATAGCAGTATATGGGTTACCAGGTGTGTGGCGGCTGTTTGGGCCTTTCTACAACACACGTGTAAGCAAGTGACGGTGTGGAGGTTGGTCATCTGGTCATGTGACTGAGATGTTACTGAATTTAGTCACTAGATGGGTTATTTTTATTATTATGGCAGAACTTTTGGAGAGAAAGTAGCTGTGTGGAAGCTAGAAGGTGGACGTATGGAAGCATGCGAGATCTTTATCTGTCTACATGAATGCTTAGAACGTGATTAAATGTGGGGCATATATGAAATCTTGGAGTTGGACTTATGCTTGGACCTCTTCTTCAGTGTAAGGGTCTTTACTAAGTCGCACTGAAAGCCAGCGTGAAGTGTTCGCTTGTGTAGATGTTACATGTTGAGCTGTCATTACTTACAACACCAGTCACGCCGTACACGCTCTAAGTGCAAGCGTGTACAATCACCGACAATATAAGTGTTGCAAGAACTGCTGTTTGTCTGCACGGTATTTTGCAAGAAGTTGCACTTTAGCTAAAGTTGCACTGCCTGCAAAAGTGTTGCAAAAAAGTTGCTGTGTATCAACAGAACTTCTGGAAGAAATATTCTTCATAAACTATTGCAAAACACTGCTCTTATACTGCTGGTGTATATCTTTTTCTGCATTTATCCTTTCTTTCCCGTTCTGATATCACCGTCCATCAAATAAACAAATGTCATTTTGAAAGCTGGGCCTGTACCTTTGAGGACTTACTTAAAAAAAAAAAACTGAGATGCTGTCGATAAGACGTGATCATAGGATGTAGATCTGGACCTTAACTATTGAAGCATGATCAGAGGGAGGAGATAACTGCGTTTCGTCATGGCCGGAGGAACTCAGACGATGTTTGAAGGAGTAATTGTTCTTGCCGTCTAGCAGGGCCAATGTTAACAGGTTTTAGTACCGAAGAATACGAGTCGTACCGAAAGTCGTGAGCAAAATTTTCTTTTAAAAATCAGAATTTATAGATATAGAAAATATAAATGTATCACCTTAATCTGCATTCTTTGCACTTCATGTCGAAGTCACATGATGTCATCATCATGTGTCACGTGACCATGCGGAGCGTAAACAAAATGGTGGATGCTGAAGTTTCGTTTCGTCAGTGTGCTATTATTGAGTTTCTCGTTTAAGAGGAAATCTCCGCTGCTGAAATTCACCAATGACTTCAACTTGCTTAATGAGATGTGTGCATGGGTGCTAGCAGTGTTAGGAGGTGGGTGAAACATTTCAAAGATAGAAACACGAGCATCCAAGATATGCCTCGCAGCGGTCGCCCTCGAACTGCCTCCACTGAAAGCAACGTGGAAGGGGTTGACGACATCATTAAAGAAGACAGACGTGTCACAGTATCTGAAATCGCTGTAAATCTTGGAATAGGACACAATGCAGTACAGGAAATGATTGAAACCCTAGGCTATAGAAAAGTTTGTGCCCGCTGGGTCCCACAGGAGAGAACGTCCAGAAAGCAGTGCATCTATGCCATCAGTCAGCTGGAACAGAATTCTACCAGGACGGTAATTTCAAACTTGCAGAGCGATGGGAAAAATGTGTGGAGAGAAATGGAGATTACGTTGAAAAGTGAAGAAAAGGATGTAGATTAGGGTGATACATTTATATTTTTTCTACCTATAAATTCTGATTTTAAAAAGATTTTTGCTCATGACTTTCGGTATGACCCTCGTTTGCTTTTTATGTTTTAGGGGGGGAGGAAGGGAGGTTAAGACGCTGTCCGTTTTGGCAATCAGCGACCCAGAGCTGACACACTGGCGTCAGGGTTGGGGAACCATAGCTGACCAAGACCCTGTTCCGCCTCTCCGCTGATACCCCCAGTAACAGACCTGGCTTGGCTAACAGGGCAGGGATCGCTGTAGTCCCCATGGTTGTGGAGTCTGATAAAGAAGTATTTCTCAATCCTGCCTTTTTAGCTACACTCAGGGACTGAAAAAAAATCGATGCCATAACCAGCTCTTAAGTCGACATGATACTGTGTCTCACCACCTTCACAGCATCTGCTGCAAAGATCACCAGCTCGAAGTTTCTTGGAGATAGAAGAGAAGACAAGACAAGACAATGGTAGCAGGTCTGAGTGTCGAAATATGTTTGTTTATTGTAGCAGTTTGTGGTGCTGATATATACGAGTATGTCTGTTTGAAAACAAGACAAGACAATGGTAGCAGGTCTGAGTGTCGAAATATGTTTGTTTATTGTAGCAGTTTGTGGTGCTGATATATACGAGTATGTCTGTTTATGGTAGCAAGTTTCAGACCCACAGTACATGCTGCTGTAAACCATCATTGTGCAAACGATAGAACACTTTGCCAGACAGTCTGATGTTGTAAAGAGCTGTTTCTGTCTCACTGTCTTCTTGTCTTTATTCTAGGTCTTCTGCCGCCAAAGCAACAGATTATTCTCGCTTCTCCGACAGTCGTCCCATCGAGATAGTACCTCTCTCCGCAGACCCAAATCTGAGGTAAATATCGTTCATGTTGCATGGGGCATTTTTATTTGTAAATATCGTTATTTATGGCTATGAAAAAAAGGAATTAAGACATCGATCGTCGCAATTAGAGACGAGTATACTAACAATTTCGACAATCAGAAACCGAAAGTTTACATAAAAAAACGGTTAAATTATTCCCCCCCCCCCCCCCCCCCCCCCGTTTGTTATCATTTCTGGAGTGAAAAGAATTGCTGTATATAAACAACGTCACTTTACACACACAAAAAAAAAACAGTACATAACCGTAATCAATCTGTAAATAATGAAATAACTGCTGTATAAAGTAAAATTCTGGCGTATTCTTAAGCAGGATTTCCCAAGACAAACAGAAAAACAAACAAAGAGATCCCCCAAAGAAGCCCCAGAACAAAGAAAACTGGTTAAAATTAGAAGGAAAAAAAAGACAATCAAAATGTCTTGGACAAATCATAAGAAAGCAGAAGTTGGAGAACCTAGAAATGACTGGAAAATTCGAGAGGAAAAAGAGGAGAGAGGAAAGCCAAGAGAGAAAAATATCACACTGGACTGACCAAGTGCCATGGATAAAAAAAAGAAAAGCATCTGAACTAAAAGGAAACACACAGGACCGTGCAAGATGGAGACGCAGAATCGGCAATGCTATCTGGAACGGCCACACTCTGAGGACACCCGACACCAGCATAGCAAGACAGCCACTGACATGGAATCCTCAAAGAAATAGAAAGCGAGAAAGAGAAGAGACGTTATGACAGTTCACAGAGACAAGGGATACACATGGAAGGAAGCAGAGAGTAATTCCAAGAACAGGGATGACTGATGAGCCTTTATCCGTGGCCTATGCTCTTAAGGGAGTGAAAGGCAATAATGATGATGATGATGATGATGATGAACTGAAAAAGATAGCCTCTCGTTTGTTTAATCAGGATAATTTTCAATTCCGTTTGCGTGTATCGGATAGAGCGATTAGTTGTTTTGTTTTTGTTTTTTCTTGTTCTATAGCGTCTTGACGTTAATAATGTGTCCAAAGGTCGTAGCATTTTAACACTTTCCCGGGTACCACAGAAACCATTGATCAGTGCCTTCTGCTGGGAGATGTATTGTCAGAGGAGATGAATAGTCTGTACAACAGTCAGGACAAACAGTGCTTGTAAATATTAATGCAACAAATATTTCTGGAATTCTACTTTGGTCAGACACGCTCTGTACTGATTAAACCATGGATTTATGGCGCAGAAGTTTAGTTACTGAAGCTCTTTGTTAATACTCGGCAGAAGTTGTTTGTTAATACTTGACAGAAATGGTTAATTAATACTTGGAAGAAGTTCTTTGTTAATACTTGGCAGAAGTCCTTTGTTAATGCTTGGAAGAAGCTCTTTTTTAATACTTGACAGAAGCTCTCTGTTAATGTTTGGAAGAAGCTCTTTTTTAATACTTGGCAGAAGTTGTTAGTTAATACTTGGAAGAAGTTCTTTGTTAATACTTGACAGAAGTTGTTAGTTAATACTCGACAGAAGTTGTTAGTTAATGCTTGGAAGAAGTTCTTTGTTAATACTTGACAGAAGTTGTTAGTTAATACTTGGAAGAAGTTCTTTGTTAATACTTGGCAGAAGTCCTTTGTTAATGCTTGGAAGAAGCTCTTTTTTAATACTTGACAGAAGCTCACTGTTAATGCTTGGAAGAAGCTCTTTTTTAATACTTGACAGAAGCTCCCTGTTAATGCTTGGAAGAAGCTCTTTTTTAATACTTGGCAGAAGTCCTTTGTTAATGCTTGGAAGAAATTCTTTTTAATACTTGACAGAAGCTCTCTGTTAATGCTTGGAAGAAGCTCTTTTTTAATACTTGGCAGAAGCTCTCTGTTAATGCTTGGAAGAAGCTCTTTTTTAATACTTGGCAGAAGCTCTTTGTTAATGCTTTGTAGAAGTTCTTTGTTAATACTTGGCAAAAGTTCTTTGTTAATATTTGGCAGAAGTTCTTAGTTAATACTTGGCAGAAATTCTTCTCAGTTTTTATTAAGTTGTAGAATTTGATCTTTCTGTGTTCAAGTTGGATCTTAGCATCTCACGGAGAGAGAGTGAGATAGATAGATAGATAGATAGATAGATAGATAGATAGATAGATAGATAGATAGATAGATAGATAGATAGATAGAGATTGATAATACTTTGTAGTGGCAGCTCTTATTGCTCCTTAGCACCTGGTAAGTTTAGCTGGAAGAAGAGTATTAGTCTAGACACACACACACACACACACAAAGAGAGACATAGAGAAAAAGAGAGAGAGAGAGAAACAGAGAAAAAGAAAGAGAGAAAAGAGAGAGAGACATAGATAAAGAAAATAGGAAAGAGAAAAGAGTGAGAGAGAGAGAGAGAGAAAAGAGAGAGTGAGAAAAGAGAGAGAGAGAGAAGAGTGAGAGAGAGAGAAAAAAAGAGAGAAAAGAGGGAAACAGAGGAAAAAAGAGAGAGACATAGAGGCCAC
Organism: Achatina immaculata; assembly: GCA_009760885.1. Lineage (NCBI taxonomy): Eukaryota > Metazoa > Mollusca > Gastropoda > Stylommatophora > Achatinidae > Lissachatina > Lissachatina immaculata. Next base: position 2,149,150 of record CM019700.1, read on the forward strand.
GAGAAAAAAGAGAGAGAAAAGAGTGAGAGAGAGAGAGAGAGAAAAGAGAGAGAGAAAAGAGAGAGAGACAGAGAAAGACAGAGAAAAAAGAGAGAAAAGAGTGAGAGAGAGAGAAAAAAGAGAAAAGAGTGAGAGAAAAAACAGAGATAGAGAAAAAAGAGAGAGGGAAAAGAGAGAGACAATGGAAAAAAGAGAGAGATAGAGAAAGAAAGAGACAAGGAGAAAAAGAGAGAGCGAGAAAAGAGAGAAAGAGAAAGAGAGAGAGAGACAGAGAATGACATATAGATAGAGAAAAAAAGAGAGAGACAGAGAAAAACGAGAGTGTCATAGAGAAAGAGAAAAGAGAGAGATAAAAGAGAGAGAGACACACACACACACAGACACACACACACAAAGGGAGACATAGAGAAAAAAAAAGAGAGAGAGAGAAACAGAGAAAAAGAAAGAGAGAAAAAAAGAGAGACATAGATAAAGAAAAAAAGAAAGAGAAAAGAGTGAGAGAGAGAGAAAAGAGAGTGAGAAAAGAGAGAGAGAGAGAGAGAAGAGTGAGAGAGAGAGAGAGAAAAAAGGAGAGAAAAGAGGGAAACAGAGGAAAAAAAGACAGAGACATAGAGGCCAAGAGAAAAAAGAGAGAGAAACGAGTGAGAGAGAGAGAGAGAAAAAAAAGAGAGAGAGACATAGAGAAAGACAGAGAAAAAAGAGAGAAAAGAGTGAGAGAGAGAAAAAAGAGAAAAGAGTGAGAGAAGAAACAGAGATAGAGAAAAAAGAGAGAGAAAAGAGAGAGACAATGGAAAAAAGAGAGAGAGATAGAGAAAGAAAGAGACAAGGAGAAAAAGAGAGAGCGAGAAAAGAGAGAAAGAGAAAGAGAGAGAAAGAGACAGAGAATGAAATATAGACAGAGAAAAAAAGAGAGAGACAGAGAAAAACGAGAGTGTCATAGAGAAAGAGAAAGAGAGAGATAAAAGAGAGCGAGAGACACATACACAGAAAAAAGAGAGACATGGAGAGAGAGAGAGCGACAGAGAGAGACAAGAAAAGAGAGGGAGAGACAGAGCAAGAGAAAAGAATCCATTGTTCCAAGAGAGAGTCAACTAAACAAAAAAGTTCCTTCTTACACTAAAACTATAACCTAAAAAAAGAAACAAACTGTTTCTCAACGTCCCATGCCCCATGCCGCAGGCCATCCTGAATCCTCCACTGTTTATTAACATTATCTTTCAGTAAGCATTTTCAGCCTTATACATTCTTGTACGAAGGTAATTCCTCTCAATAAACTTCAAATTCCTCTTCTACCCCCCCCCCCTCCGGAGCTACTTGCCTCTTGGATGAGAATACATGGTCTTCAGCAAGAATAACCAGTATAAGTAAATACTTGTAAATGTGACTGTCGATTTTGTTAATAACAGACTTAGATTTCGCTTTCAAACATTCACATTTATTCAGTAGCTTGTAATTCTGAAAGCTCTAAACATCTTGTGCTTGAATACAGTTTCTAAACAATTCACTAACTCAGTTCCGGTTTAGAAACGGATGTGGTTATTCAGGTGGAGGTAATTCTTTTATTTTGGTGCAAACTACTAGCAGACCTACGTGGCTGCGGTAAAGAGGTGTGGGTACCGTACCACATCACATGTTCCAGAGTTGCCAGCCACACAGCCAACTCAGGCGAAGGACGTGGGCAGACCCCAGACCCCAGGAGCTGAAGCTCTACGGCGAAGCTGAAAATATGAGACGAACTGCCTGCATCTGTGAGACAGATCGGCCTCGATGTTTGAGCGGGCAGCGAGCAAGAAGACACACACTGCTAACCTTGTCTTCTTTATCAACTTACAATGGATTTATTAGACGAGTAATGTAATCCCTATCACAAGACATGATTTGAGAAGGAACCCTAAAGAGAAGCGAACACAAGAAAGATCAAAGAATACATGAAGCAGGGATACGATGAAGGTTCTTAAAGTAAAGTGACCTTTGAGAACAAGGCCAAACATGGAACTGACTAGAAAGCCTTTGTCTGAGGATTATGCTCCAGAAAAAGGGTTGCAGGCATTGATTGATTGATTGGTTGGTTGATTGATTGAATCATAAACACAATTAGAGGAGAATCTGTTGCTGAATTTGCATTCTCTGACGTATGGTGTTTTTTTTTTCCCACAGAGTGTGGGACCCGCTACACAACCGTCCTTTTGGGGAGCAAGGCTTGTCACGTGACCCTAAGAGAGCGACAGGAGCCAGGCCAGGAAGCGTTCAAGAAATGAAGGAAGAACTTCTAGCCAGGTACAAGTGTAGGAGATGAGCCAAATTTGTGCACTTCTTTCTCCGATTTATACTAAGCTAGGTCAGCGGTTCCCTAAATGGGGAGTGTCGCCTATCCCGGGGAGATCCACGTGGGAGGTGAGGGAAGAGGTGCTAGAAGGAGAATCAGAACCAGTTATACAACAACAATAACAAATAGCTTATGACAGTGCTCAGGGACGAAGCTGGGAGGTAAAGGGGCCGCTGTCCAAAAATGTTTGGGAACTGCTGAACATAATCGACTAACCTTTAGATGTGATCTTTTGTTAATTAACAAAGCAGTTGCTAATTTTAAACGACGCACTTTTAATGCTTAGGAAAATGTTGTCTGTTCCGTATTGCACATGATTTACAGCTGATCAAAATGTCTTCTTCTGAGTTTCGTGGCTCTAGCTCCAGGCGTCTATATTTAGTGTCAGAATAAATTGTACAGTGTTTTAGAGGTTATGCTCTGCGCCACAAAGTATATCTTCCAGTGTAACTCCTTGTGGCCACAGCTGGGTTTGGGCTTCTTGGTACCTGGGGTCAAGGATGCAGGATGTGCCCTGGCTCGCACGTGCAGTCGGGGATATGTGACAGGCTGGTACAGGTGTGCTCTGGAGTCTGGAGACCTGTCTCGCACGTGAAGTCGGGGATGTGTGGCAGGCTGGTACAGGTGTGCTCTGGAGTCCGGATGCCTGTCTCGCACGTGCAGTCTGGGATGTGTGACAGGCTGGTACAGGTGTGCTCTGGAGTCCGGATGCCTGTCTCGCACGTGAAGTCGGGAATGTGTGGCAGGCTGGTACAGGTGTGCTCGCAATTGGCAGTGCCCTGTGCGTAGTCTGAAGATGGCGCTTTGGTTGGCCTCAGAATGTGTATACGTTTTTTGGTGGATTTTTTTTCAGTCACTGAGATAGATATTAATGATTATTCTTCTCTGTTTTGCGCCAGCTGTGGCATTTATAATATAAACGATAGATACATATAGATAGGTTGCCTCTTGTTTCCTGAGTATTTGGTCAGCCAATCCACAAACGTTATCTCGATTGCCTGACCTTATTTCTGTGATTTTTTTCAGAAATACTCATATTATCTACCTTATGGGGCCGAAAGTGAAGTACTCACTGAATGAGATAGCTACCACCGACCCATAGTTGACCGTCTGTGTTAGGGTTGCCGAGGTATAGACGGTCAAGACCCTTTTCTGCCTTGATACCTGGTCAAGTGAATAGGGATCGAATAAAGAAGGCGAACCTGGTTTTAAATATATACCGAACAGAGGAGGTGAAGACGCTTCTCCGATGAGGCAGTCAGCGACCCATAGCTGATATGCTAGCGTCAGGGTTAGCGATCCATAGCTGATATGCTAGCGTCAGGGTTAGCGATCCATAGCTGATATGCTAGCGTCAGGGTTAGCGATCCATAGCTGATATGCTAGCATCAGGGTTAGCGATCCATAGCTGATACGTTAGCGTCAGGGTTAGCGATCCATAGCTGATACGCTAGCGTCAGGGTTAGCGATCCATAGCTGATATGCTAGCATCAGGGTTAGCGATCCATAGCTGACATGCTAGCGTCAGGGTTAGCGATTCATAGCTGACCAAGACTCTGTCCCACCTCTCCTTGGTACCCTGAGTAACAGGCCTAGCCTGGGTAACGGGGCAGGGGTCGCCATAGTCCCCATGGTGGTGGAGTCTGCTAAAGAAGCATTGCAAACCCCCTGCTTTTTAGCTGTACTCTGGGACTGAAAAAGTAGCTGCCATAACCCGCTCCCACGCCTCAACATCTCTACGGCATCGGCTGCAATTAACGAGAGCTCGCAGTTACAGGGAGTTCGTACAAGTACAAATATCGAACAGAAGTCGAACTTGCAAGGCGTATAACAACGGCAGAACAGAAGAAGAAGAAGAAGAAGGTCCACTTTCTGTTTTTTCACGGCATAATCTTAAAAACTGTGCTTTTGATTGGTTTTTGTTGATCTACAACTTTTCTTACAACTTTCTCACAGTCTTTCTAATTGTCCAGTATGCACATTACAACTATTCTTATTCTTAGAACTTCTTCACAATCTTTCTGATTTCCAATATACACATTGCAACTATTCTTATTCTTAGACATTCCTCACAGTCTTTCTAACTGTCAAGTATAAGTGTTACTCCAACATTTCTTAGAACTTCTTCAGTCTGTCCAGTGCTACAATTTTTTTTTCGGCTATTTTATTTATTAATTGTTTTAGCTGTGCAAGTCTCAGTCCATTATTTCATCTTCCTCCATGACACAGGTACGATGTCATGGCCACTTTTCAGATGGCGAAGAAAGCTGCCCAGATTCTGTCCAACAACGCCGTGGAGAAGAACCCATTTCAACGAAAACCAAACAGAAAGAATAAAAATATCTACACCACGGATTAACAAACCTCCAGAATACTGGCGTAGAGTACTTCAGTTAATTGACCATTTATCTTCTTATTTACGAGTATATAGTTCTTTTTTGTTAATACATGCCACGGGAACTTGATTATCAGTTATAAATTGCTGGTAGCGTTGTCAAAAGTAATCTCATTGTCGTTGCCTGCTAGATTAACTCTTTCACGCCACAACAGCACTGGCAGTGTTGGTAGATCTTACACTCCTGTGTAAATCAATGCTGAGAGTGATATGTAGTCATGTCTAAAAATAAAATGAAAAGTAGCACATTCCGGACCAAACCCATGCTTCTAAGTAATAGAGAAGCTTCTTCCCAGTTTCTTTCTATCAAAATTTCTCATCAAAGTTTATTCCAGCAGAGCCCGCTGCTGCCGAGATTCTTTAGCTGCCGTGTGTGAGGTGAAACTCCTCTCGGCCAATGAAGAAAATGCGATTAGGGTTGCCGTGCGGCGCTGCTCTGAAAAGGTGAAGGAAAGGATTAAGTGAAGTAAACGGTAGTCTCGAGGTCAGAGCTACTCAAATCACAGCACCTCTCCTCTAGTCCGGCAACGTCCTATATATAACCCATACTGGGGCAGATTGACTAAACCGACTTAACTCAGGGGTTAAACTAAGACTCTGCAGGCGAGATTCTTCGGCTGCCGCACGTGGAGTGAAACTCCTCCCGGTCAATGAAGAAAATGCGATTAGGGTTGCCGTGCGGCGCCGCTGTGAAAAGGTGATGGAAAAGATAAAGTGAAGTTTATTCGGTATTTCCAGTAGTCTCGCGGCGAGAGCTACTCATACCAAGGCACCTCTGCTCTAGAGGCCTGCCACGTCCGATATACACCCATACTGGTGAAATAACCCTAAACCGACTTAACACAGGGATGAAAATTGAGACTACTCATATCACGGTACCTCCACTCTAGAGGTCGGTCAAGTCCTAAATACGCCTATACCAGGATAATACGCCTAAACCGGCTTAACCAAGGGGTGAAACTTACTAACGTCGAGGATTCGTCCTACTGGTCATAAGCTCCGTCCTGGTCACAACTAGGAAGGGTAGTGGCCACGACCACAAAATGCTGAAGTCGGAGACACTAGACCAGTGCAGTCTAGACAGGCAACCACCTCTCACACGGCGGGGATATATTGATATCCAAAACATGTCGAGTTTTTCCGGTGAGAAAGTCCAATTCTAGATTAAACTAGTGAAATGAAAACCACGGTGTCACGCAATGCCGCTTCTGTGACCCACCGAGAATACAGACCCAAGCCTTGCGATACTCTGAACCTCTTGTGGTCCTCTCTGGGATCTCTTGTGGTCCTCTCGGGGACCTTAGGAGGACCATAGGATCACAGGAGTAAATTTAGTAGGATCACGGGTCGGTCTTGGTGGTAGATGCGAACGAAGAAGAAGAAGATTTCAGCAGAGCAGGGCATTTAAATCGGAAGTGAAAGAGTTAATGTTTCTTGAAAAAAATAAGCAGTGAAAACAGAAGAAGAATACTTGACACACAACAACGCTTGGAAAGGCAAGTAGGTAATCAAGAACAAATGTATAACTTCGGATAGACAGAGGGTGAGTAAGAATCAGAGGTAGATGAAGCAATGACAGGACTGGAAGAAAAAGTTAAGAAAAACATGATAAACCAATATACAGAAAAAATAAGAGAAAGGAAGTAGATGTCTCAAATGTGTGTGTTAGTAATTGGTAGTAAATAGAGACATCTACAGAGGAGTTTTTTCACTGTAAAGTTTTACGCCACTAATTGATGAATTTTTCCTTTGTTTCTTAACTTTATAGAACTTTAAACATTAAAAATTCCTTTTCTTGTGCGTCTCATTACAAAAGAACTATCAGCGATTAAGCTTTGATTAAAAAGAGAAGATGAAATAATCTTTTTAATCATAGCCGCTTTTTAAATCTTTCTCTGCTTGGAGGACAACAATCAGCAGAACATTCAACACTTGGCGTTTTCTACAAGAGTCGACGAAATAGATGAATTAGTTCTTTATTTTGTATTTAAGAAGGTAAATGTACTAGTAACTGTAACTTTAAAAAGGGGGCGTAGCTCTGTTGCTGGTCCAGGGGAACGTCCTCATAACACTCGGGGTATGGCCATACGTGTTCGGCCCTTGACATCAGGATTTCCTTCAGCGTTTTTTAGAGAGATGTCTCCAATGTTCTGTTGACTGTGTGCTGCGCCGTGATCTAGCATTTAGTTGATTTTTACAACCAGTGCCCTTGGCTACAAGTAATGGACTAGTATTGTTTCCTGGACCGCTGTGGGTATGATGAATTTACCTGCTGCATCTGACAGTTTTCCCCCCCAAAAAAGAAATCCAGGAATAAAACTGAAAAATAGACGCGCTTGGGGGGAGGAGAGGAGGGGGAACTAGCGTAGTTTCCTTGCTTTTTAGGCCATTGTCGTGCCATTGGGTTTTAGCGAGTGCTGTATTTTGTCTTGATTTGTCGGCACACAAGAAGGTTATGTAGAAATTATCATTCGCTACTGGCAAGATTCTTCAGCTGCCGTGCGTGGGGTGAAACTCCTCCCGGTTAATGAAGA